>CAHIKZ030004715.1:652500-695000 GCA_903632075.3 Acanthosepion pharaonis | reverse complement strand
AATTAGGACATGTATGAGGAGCCTAACTCATGATGGAGATGTTTATCTATTTCCCATCAGTGTCAGAGGTAGTTATCCGAGTTCATAGAAAGACAGGTTTTGTCTGCGACGCTATGAGGTGGTTGGGGAGATGAATCCTCCTTCTTTTGCCGAACCTGAGATCTAAACAAACGACTATTTTTTCCTCTTGGTTTCAATCTATTAGGGTAATCTGGACTGTGTCATCTGTCTAAAATCAATACTGATATTGATTTTCAAATTAAATTCCATTTTCCGTTATTCTCCCCAAAACATTAGCTTCTAAAACTTTTATATGAGTCTTATATCTGGAAAATTCTACAAGATTAATTCCAGAAAGTAAGTAAATGCGAGAAGCAAAGAAAAAAATGTGTATTTAAAATTAAAAATTCTTACAATATTATATATCTAAAAAAAATGTTAATTTTCTGATATAGAGGAAATATAAAATAAGGAAACTAAGTATCTAATTTCGAACCATCACACCGCTTTTTTATTTTGTACTATTCTGCTTTAGAATTATGAATACAGATTTTTTAAAGCTTTGAAAATTACTTAACACCTTTTTCTTACTTCTATTTGTGATAACCTTTAAAGATCAATTAGAACATACATGCGGATGCCTCTATGACTGTGCATGACGGAGTGAGTGTGTAGAAAATAGCATGCAGGTATATATAAATATGTGTATTCGCACGATTGTGTACTTTTCTCTTATTTTTTAAACTTTGTGATTTTTTATTTATTTTATTTTTGCTTTTACGTTGTTTTAATTTTTGTATGTAAATGCAACTGTGTGCGACTGTACACCCATAGAAAGGGGTTCATCGTCATTTTCATACTAAATGCCTATAGTTATAGGCATCCATCACTCTCGGGAGACTATGAGGTCAACCGATGAGATTATCTAATCTGTATTGCAAATGCTTGTTTGGACATATTTGTGCTTCGGCAATACCTACCGAGTCAATCTTTGTTTTATACTGCAACTACAAGGAAGGATTACATATTCCAGTATGTACCTTGATCACCAGCTTGAACAAAGCCAGTACACTCAAAACCTCAGACAAAATGACTTGTTATTTAATGATACAAGTCTTAGTAATTATCTCACAGCTGGGTGAAGAAGGGGTATTTGCTGGAACTGATTAAAATTTCCGAGACATTATCAATTAAACCATCCGCGCATCCAAGCTTATAGTACAATTTATTACCAAGCGGTCACCTATCAAGGTACTCGACTCTGGTAAACTTCGGTGATCGTACGGAAACTGGTGTTTTAACATGATGTGGCCGTAAACCTCTTTGGAGGAATGAAGAGCGAGATAGGGAAGAACATTTCTTTTTATGTACCATGTCCTTTCAGGATGTAGGCGATCATGGCTCACCATCACCCTCTATCCCTTGCAGCTCTCAACAAGTTCCTTTTTTCTGCCATCTCCCCTAAACCACGTTCTGGCATACACATGATCAAGCCCGCCAGGAATGTCACGCGCTGCTTTCCCTTGTCTGTCCTTCCGACCCTTAAGTAACAGATTCTCAAGGCCCTCCTTCCTCATTATGTATCCCAGAAGCTTCAGCTGCCTCTTCTTGATATTAAGCATAAGCCTCCTCTTTGTCTGATCCTCAGCATCCTTTTGTAGAACCACATTTCCGTCGCCTCAAGTTTCTTCTTCATACTTGAAATCTTCCCAAATTCACTGCCGTAAAGAAGGACAGATGTAATGTAACAGTTCAGTATCCTTTTGTTTGTTACTAAAGAAATTCTCTTGTCTCTCAATACTTTTCCCAGCTTTTGGAATACGTCTTGGTCACCCCAGTACGTCTACGGACTTACACAGTTGCCGTCCTCTGTCAAGACGCTTCCCAGATATTTAAACTTCCGCGTCTACTTGTTTCTAGTGTTCTCGACGTGCAAATCGCATTTCGGGCTCATCCCCCTACTGATGGCCATGCATTCCGTCTTCTAGTAGTTTATGCTTAGTCCCTTCTTCACACTCTCCGTCACTACATTCTGTAGGAGATTTTATTGTTTCTTTTCCGTGTCTGCTATCAGTACTGTGTCATCTGTGTATCTTATGTTGTTGAAATTGTGGCTGTCAACGCTAAATACCAGTAGGGTTTCCAATTCTCTCAGAATTGCCTCGCCGTACAGGTTTATCAGTCGGGTGAGAAGACGCATCCTTGCACTACACCCCTTTCTATTTTGAACTCGTTTCCTATGTGCATGCATGTTGTTTGCTATCAGTATAGGTTCTTGATTTTTATGATATCTTTCCCGAATATGTCAAGGTTGCTAAGCAGTTCCAGCAGATCCTTGTGGCGTACTTTGTCGAAGGCCTTTGCGTCGTCTATGAAACAGGAAAAAGTCCTCCTGCATCTGTATCGCTCTTTCTGATAACATTCTGAGCATAAATATCGCGTTCCTTGTTCTGGTGTCTTTAACGAACCCGCACTGTTCTTGTCCTATCTCTGGCTTCATTCTGCTGCGTGCTCAGTTCATCAGTATACGGATAATGTGTTTTGTCACGTGGCGCATTAGACTTATTTTCGGTGGAATTTGCATTCGTTTGCGCCTGGTTTCTTTGGCGTAGCTATGAAGATATACCTTCCAGTATGTTGCCGCTGTTGTAGATTTCATTTGTTATTTCGGTGATCTTTTCAATACCAAAGTCATCTAAGACTGTCAGCATTTCTGTTACAATTCCGTCTTCTCCAGCTGCCTTGTGTCTGTTCAATTTGGCCAGTGCGGCTTCTACTTCAGTTTTCAGAATTCCAAGTCCGTCGGTACTTCTGTGTATTGCTGATTACGTTGTGGAAGATTTCTCCAATATACTCGCTCCAACGTTGAAGAATTTTTTCTTTCTCTAATATGAACGTTCCATACTTTGATTTTAGGTACCCTGTTGACGAGCGTGCCGTCTGTCCTGTTAGTTGCCTTATGTACTGTTGCATGTCTCTTTTGTTGATAGTACGCAGTCTTTCTATTTCAGCACATTTTTCGTTGAGCCATTTTTCTTCAGCTTACCTGCATTTGGTCCTTATTTCACTGTGCCATTTTCTGTACTCCGTTCCGTATCTTGGCAGACTTTTCTGTCTTCTTTCCATCATGTCGAGAATCTCATTAGTCATCCAATCGTTTGTCTTTCTTCGTCCTGTCTCCTTTGGGGTGATATCGTTAGCAGATGTTACTAGAGCGTCCTTTAGTGCGTCCCAGTTCGAGTTTTCATTGTGTGCCTCGTATCTTCTTTCACACTGTCCAAATACTTTTTTCTTTTAGGTTAGGGTCGCTCAGTAGTTTGTTGCATTGCAGTATAGGTGCTGCATTAGGCTTCTTCAGTTTGCGAAGTTTCACTCTTAGTTTGAATATAAGAGAGCTATGATCGCTTCCGCAGTTGGCACTTAGGTAAGTGTTGCAATGAATCATTGCATTCCTGAATCTTTTGTTGATGGTTATATAATCAATTTGGTTTTTAGTTTCTCCTCCTGGGCTCCTCCATGTCCATAGTCGTCTTGGATGATCTTGGAACCATGTGTTGGATATTACCTGGTTATTGGGTATGCATCATTGTATGCATTTTTCCCCGCGTTCGTTGCAGGTTCCTAGTCCGAATCTTTCTGCTATATCATCTTCCCTTTCCCTGCCTACTTTGACATTTAGGCCTCTCATCATAATGATGACTTCCTGTGATTTGAATACAGCTTTGGCACTGTCTAGCATGGAGTAGAACGATTCAATGCCCTCTTCCTTGCTTTGCGCCGTCGGTGCGTACACTATTATAATAGCCGCGTTGAAACGTTTCCTTTTCAGTTTCACTACCAGAATTTTTTCGGAAAGTTGGTGGTATCCTAGAACGCATTTCTGAAATTTACTATCTAGTATTAGTCCTACTCCTTGTCGTTTTTCTCATCGCCTGCATAAATTATCCTGTGTTTGTTGCTGACAAAACAATGTATAACGAATGATATTCTCTTTGTAGGAGGTTCTTGATTGGTGGGGAGGGGAAGGAGATGTTTATAGACACCAACGTATGATCAGAATTGCCAAGAGAGCAGGGCTGCATAGTACAAGAGTCAGGGATAGAGGTAAAACAGAGATCGAGAAGAGAAACGTTTCCGTCAGCTGTTACTGGGAAAACGCGTGGGGTAATCAGCCACTTGAGTGAGAGAGTGAGTGATTGAAAATTTAAGGGTTTGGATGTTAGCGAGGTCAGTGGGCATTAAAGTCACCGAACACGAATATATTAGCAAATGGATTTTGGGAGATGGTCTTGTCTATGATCGGAAATAGGTGACAGTCTTGAAAAGAAGGGTAATCGTAGAGAAAGAAGAGATAGCTGATAGAGAGAGACGGAGACACATGTAAGAATGGTCAAGAGAGAACAAGCCAGCGGGAGATGTTCGCGGACATAAAATCCCTGGCCATGTATGTGGACTTTACAGTCCTTTCTAAGGGGAGGAAGGTAACCAGAAATCGAGAAATCAGAGGAGAGGACTGAAGAGTTATGGTTAGTTTTGCTGAGAGCTAGGCTGTTCGGAGACTTTCCGAAGAGGGACGATTCTGCACTGCAGAAGTTGGTACGAAGACAACGAATATTGGAGAAAGAAAGGTTAAAGAGTTTAGGTGGTTTTTGGTTTTCCATTTTGGGGTAGCTTACGCGTTCTGTAACACTATGAAGAAAATAACAAACTCCTTTTTCTGGAACAATGTTGAAGGTATGTTTGTATTTGGGCAATGCTTGATAGTAGCGTAAATGCTCCTTCATCTAAGCTCATTCTGAATACCGAATGCCGTTTCATGTTTACTGAAATTTAATTATCTAAATTTAGAAATGTAAAAATGCTTCCTGGCTTTAAATAACCTGAAAATGATTGATAAGCCGTAAAAAATAAATCAATGAATCAATCAAATGTATGTCTTCAAAAAGGCAAAGAAATATAGTTCCTCATTTCTTAAGCATTCTTTGGTTTAATCTATTAAGCTATCTGTGCATTCACAATATTTCATCTGACTTTAATTAACGTCAAAAAGAATATATATATATATATATATATATATATATATATATATATATATATATACAAATACACACACACACCTTCTCATTCTTTGTAATTACAATTTATTGATTTTTAGGACATTCGTTATCTTAAATATGTACAAAAGAAAAATAAAAAGAATCACTATTAAAAAAAAAACACTTACCTTATCAATCTAATGGAAGTAAACTGGACAAGTCTCAGAACATAGTAATTTATTACATTTAATAGATAACACAATAAACGAACTAATAAATAACATTATTCAGAAATGAATTCATCTAATCTCCCTATTTTTCTAAGACTCACTCAGGTTTTAAAATTGAACAGTTAGGCGGGAAATACTTTATGATACTCTTCTTAGACTTCCTCAAATTACTCGTCATGATCTTTTGGAAGACAGATACATTTGATTGATTCATTGGTTTTTTTCTTTCTTATGTCATTATGCTTTGCTTACATTCTACTCTCTTTTCTATCAAACTGAAAAAAGATTCTTTTACTGTCACTAGTTTATGTATATCTTTTAAAGAATCTTGAATGCCCCGAATATATTTTTAAAATACTTTATGCTAAGATATATTCCTTATGTTTTAACGTATTGGTTTTATTATATTGTACATACTACTACATGCCTATCGAAAAGATTTACGTTACACCTCTCTGGCCATAGCTCAATTAGGATACATTGAAACACACACGAAAACCTGTCAAACTTCATCCGTAACATTCTTGTAGAAAATACAAGGATAATAGATTCATCCACATATAAAAAAGAATTAAAATAATGGAAGCACTAATAATAAAAAGTAAAACTCCAACACTCAATAATATCAAATATGACCATGCCCCCAATGTGCTGACCTTGTTTGGAACAGAAAATATTCCTGTAACTCTAGATGCATATATAAAACGTAAAGAGATTCAGTTAAAATAAAAATCATCCTCGATAATGACTGAAGAATAGCCGAAAGTGCACGGATATGCAGAACAGTTGGACAATTCTCGCACACTTTATGTTCAGAAAAGAAAACACTTATACAAACACAAGAAAAATTAAATATAAAGCTTAATTGCAGTACTTTGTCATTCATCTTTAATGAAATTTCTACAAAATAGAGATTGCTGCCCAAATGCACAATGATATATATATATATATATATATATATATAATTATTTATAAAAAAAATATAACATAATTATGTTATAAAATCACTACAAAAATAGCCATTTTGTTTCAACACCCTCGGTGTCTTATCAAGTGATGATGTTGAAGATAAAATAAATGGTTTTAAAAGTTTCAGATTAATTAACGATCCTACATTAGGGGGAAACATTGTTACAGAAGCTAGAATAACCAATCAAAAACCAAGTATAGAAAGATTCAAAAGCTTGACAACGAAATCATGTTATAATAGCTATTCAGATCTTTAAAATACGGGTAATATTAAAAATAATTTATACTAACCAATAATTATAAAATTATATGATAAATTTAATATTAAAATTAAAAACTGGCAATTTTAAAATCCAAATTTAATCACTATTAAGTTTAAAAACTACAAAATTATTGAGAAAAGAAAAAATACGTATGTATTTCAATTTATTTCTTCGTTGAAATTACGTTCGACAAGACGCTACAATATATCCGGTCATGTGACAATACATGTATATATATTTTTTATTCTAAAGTGTGTGAATGTGGTCTTAAACTCACGCGCAAAACAACAAAAACACAATCAGATTATAATACATAAGCACCCAGACATATTTAGATATATATATACACACACAAAAAAAAGGCGACGAGACAGGAATATCGCTACAACCCTTTATGAAAAAAGGAAACGGGGAAACCAACTCCTATACACTCACACATACACATAGACACCGATAAATACACGTACACACATCCACAGACAATGACCTAGACAATCAGATACCACAACCAATAAATATTTAAGACTTAAAGTATCATTAAATAAATGCTAACCACTTATTAAATTATAACTTAAGGGAGCAAATATACAAAGATAAAAATGGTTAAAAATAATATTATTTAGTATATTAAAACGAAAATTCCAAAACCACAAATATCAATAAAAATATATATTAATCATATAAGTTGATAATAGTTTCATTATATATTAGGCGAAGAAAAACAGGATAAAGAAACCCACAGAAATAAATGTACAGTCATACGCATATACATATATACACACGCGGCAGCAAACACAAATTAACACACATTAACATGCGCACATACATACATATACATACAGAAATACATACATATAAATATATAAACATAAACATATACGCACATATATATATATATATGATAACAAGTACACATACACACACATATACATATAAACATAAATACACACATATATACACACATTTTATGCACACATACTCACATATATAAATATATGCCCCAGTATAAATACATGCACGAGTATATATATGAACATATATACACACATAGACTAACTACTGTGGCAGTAATGACATACCAAAGTTTCCATACCTACACATACACACAAACAAACTCATACATAATAGGTGTCAACGCACACATATATATCCACAAACATACATAAATATATATACACATACATACATATCTACAAATAAACATATATATAAATATATCTATCTATAATAAAAAGTATCAATATATACATGCATACATATAAATAAACAACACTCAACCAAATACACATATAAACGTACTTACATATACATTCATAAATATACATTCAAATACCAGCACACACCAATATACGTATACCCTAACATATAGATATATAAACACATTCATACAAATAGAAATATACTTAAATATAAATATACATACACAATAAAATAGGACACATACAGATATATACATATATACAGAGACATATATATATATATATATATATATATATACACATACATACACACATACACACATACATATACAAATATACTGTGGCACAAAGCCGAAATTAGGGCGTACCCAGTGAGGAACGAACTCACTACTCAGTCGCAATTGATCTAGCGAACCAAGCTTGCCAACCATTATACCGCCTCGATATATTATATATACATTATACCGCCTCGAGATATTATATATATATATACACACACACATACATACATACATACACATATACATACATATATACATATACACACATATATATACATACACACACATATATACATACATATACACACATATACATATATGCACACACATACACACAAACATACATATATACACTTACACATGCACATATACATCAACAACTTTTTAACCTTTTCTCTTCTTATCTACCATACCCTCCCACATTATATATATATATACACATATATACATATATACACACACACACATATATATATATATATAAAAACACATATAAATACACTTATATTCAAACCAACACATTCCTCAGTGCAAACACGCTAACCTACACATAAATAAATATATACACATATACACCAACACTAATAACACTATGTAGGTAAACAATACACATTTATATCGTCAGTATGACCATCATGCAATAAAAATACTAATCTATTAAAATTACAGCGACATATCATTATCATTTAAGGTATACGACCTCTACACTAAGTTAAATTTATAACGGTGTTTACAATTAACTGTAAGTTCATATCTTTGATTTAATAGATCAGCCTTGTTTTTAAATCTAATAATTTCAAATTTTTCGTTAAGGCATAGGTAACATGGGGCACATAGGAAGTTACATGTCTGAGCTTTCTTAACCAAACTCCATTTAACCGTAGGTGTTTTGTTCTTTTCTTTTAGATTCCAAAAATACTTGGATAATGAAGTCATGTACCTATATTCACCGTGATTAAAAGATTGCATATGCCCCCGCCAGCATTCCTTGAATGTTTTCATGGTGCTACCAATGTAAAATTTCATTATATTTGGATTTTCAATTGTTGAAATAGTACTAAGATAGACCACAGAAGTAATCCTACAGTTATTTTGTAGTGGACAATTATTCGGATTCCTACAATTACATAAGTTTCTATTTGTATTATTATATTTAGTATTGCAGTTAGTAACCTGTTGAGTAGTCAAGCCTTTTGAATCCCTATACTTGTTAAAGATTATGTTGTTATGTTTTTTAATTATCTTCTCCAGGTTATCAGCACAACTATAGCTTAATTTAAGAGGATTAGGATTAAATATTTTACTAAGTGGGTTAGTTTCGGGGTTGGGGAAATGTTTCTTGATGAGGTTTAGAAATATACGCCCTAATTTAGTTTTAACCATTATGTTGAAAGGGGGAGTGAACCAAATGATCTTTCTATATCTTCTTTTCTTATTATGGTTGCAATTAACAGGGTTTTTATATTGAATAGTGGTATTTTTGTATCCACTATTTTTGAGTGCAGAATTGTAAAAATCACGATGTTTATTAAAAACATCCTTGTTATAAGAGTTAGCACTAATTCTAAATCCAATGGAAGAGGGTATGTGTTTGATAACTGAAGTGGGGGTTGGAATATATATATATATAACCTCCATTATATAAATAACATACATGTATATAACACCTCCATAAAAACACACCCATACTTTCCAAGAAAAGAATAAACACAAACTAAAAATCCTTGAAACTATTTATATAAAAAAAATGAAATCAAACCTAAATCAAATTAATTATGAATACTCCACAAAAATTTAAAAATGTGTACAATAGACAGTCGCTAAATGTTAGTGTTCTTTCCTCTATTTTTCGACTTCTCAAAAATCTGTCATAACAATAGCTAGGTACTTCCTCTTAATCGGTGCTCGACGCACTCGGCGGCCTGAGAATTGCGTCTAGCATGAAAGAGCCTGTCGCCTCTGAGTGTTGACTTTAATCTTCACTTTTATATTTATATTTACATACGCTCTATCTCTGATATTGACCACTTTATCCCATAAATATAGCACACCTTAAAAACTATATTTATTTCTTTATATATATATATATATATATATATATATATATATATATATATATATTCTTCTGTTTTCTTAAGCTCTACTCCATTTTGCCATTTCCACAATCATCCACATTAAAAAAAGGATTTTTATATCTTTATATACAATATTCTATCTAGCTAGAAAGCAAGTTAAAAAAAGTAATTTGTTTAGAAAGTCTATCTTTTTTAGAGGAGTGCCTATTAACGAAATTTAAGAATTTTAGTCCTAATTCAGTTTTAACCATGAGGTTGAAAATTGGGGGTCAACAAGACGATCATTCTGAAAGTTCGCTTTTTATTATGGTCAATATTAATGGTATTTCTATATTTAATATTGGGCCCTCTATAACCACTGCTACTCAGAGCAGAGTTATAAAATTCTCTATGCCTATTGGAGACCTCTTCATTAGAAGAGTTAGCACTGATTCTAAATTCAATGGAGGAAGGTATACCCTTAATAACTGATTTTGTGTGTTTAGGATTGAGATGTACGTATATAGGATTAGTTTGTCTTATTGACAGTTTATCTTCTTAAATCTTCAAGTAAAAGTACTCTTAACGTTAGCTACAGTTGTGCGGATAACCTCGAAAAAATAATTAAAAAGTATAACAATAAGATACTTAATAGATATAAAAACGCAAAGGGCATGATGAATGTAGTGATGCGTTAAATAATACTAAATATCACAACACCAATACTAATGAATGTTACTGAAGTAATCCCAATAATTGCCACTATAAAACAGTTGCTATTGGTTTATCTTAGTACCATTTCTTCACTTGAAAACCTGAATATTAACAAGTTCTACATTGGCAGTACTAAACATCCATTTAAACACCGTTGGTATCAGCATGCTTTTTCCTTCAAAAATAGTTCTCATAAACATGATACCTCAGTCAAAATATTATTGGAGTTTAAAGGAGAAAAACAAACCTCCCACCGTTAAATGGTAGTTAATTCGAAAAGTTCGTACCTGTAATTCTTTACCCGAACCATGTTATCTTTGTCTCAGTGAAAAGCTTGAAATCATTAAATTTAAGGAAAAGATGAACCTTTTAAATCAAAGGAAAGAACTCACTATCAACTGAAGGCATAAAATACCTTTTAACTTGTTTTCTACATAGCGATAATATTGTATATAATGATGTAATTGTATTGTAAGTCTGTAAAATCTTTTTTCCTTAAATTTCTGATTGTTATCTATCTTTATTTGCTAAAGATTCAATATAAAGTGAATTAAGTAGTTAATATTTTAATAATTGCAAATCTTGTTGAATTTTGACAAGTAGTTTGCGTTGTCTCTGTAGTTCTGTTGGAAGATTGAATCTTAATGAATCTAATTTCGTTCGGATATTTGCGTACTCATATATTCAATCACATTTATGTGTTTCTCTATTATGACTTTATGTCTGTATGTCTAGCCACAAATAAATATTTCCTCCTAATCAACTAAACCTATCATCACAAGCTTATCATTGTAACAGACTACGCAGTCATATAGTGTACCTTTTAACACCGCTCTGATTCGGATAAAAAATTTAACCTATTTCTAAGAACAATAGATGAAAGTTTACAAATATTTTCTGTTTTTTTCTATTAATTTTTTTTTTAATTTTTAAACATGACGCATGGATCATTTAGAGTTTAATATACGTAACTTTAATTTTTAAATAATAAAGATTGGAGATTAATTGTTTATTCTGATTTCTTATAAAATCTAATAATTATTTTAAAGCATTAATAAGTTATATCACAAGTCCGTTATCGAGTTATTTATGCTTGTAATTTAATTGGCCATTACATCTTAGGTTACAATTTCTCCCCTTGTGGGGGAGGATTGTTAGTTTTTGAACTCTTTAATTTAGTTGCATCACCATCACTTGACAAGACACCCGAAGTGTTAAAACAAAATGTCTATTTTTCTGTTGATGTTATAACATACATATGTTATAATTTTTAAATAAATATTATTCGCTCTACTCTCTATTGAGCACTTTTTAATATAGTGTTTTTGGTTTATTCCATCTACACCAACCTTGTATTCGTAAATATATATATATATATATATATATATATATATATATATATATATATAAATCGCTACGGTAGAAAGGTGCCCTGTTTATTTGCGACTTCCTTGGATTGGAGCTGAATATGAAAACCTATCCAAGCATATCATCTAGTGTCCATGATTGTTACATTTCCGCTGAGGTTCGTGTCGTATTCAATACCAGGCCGATCCACTTATGTATGTGTACGGATGTTTTCCCCCCACCTCATCAAATGAATTTTGTTATATATAAGTACAATTGTGGTTGCGGGGTCAGGTAGGGAGGACAACCCAACGACTAGATACTGGAAAAAATCACACGTGCCAAGTAAGATGAGGAATCATACCTTGGTTCTAAATAGACTGATTCAAAACACCTATGGATTCTCAATTTGTGAGCACCTTATAAAGAACAGAAGTTGTGAAGCTGAATTTAGTGTTGACTGGTTTACTGTTTTGTCCCAGTCACACTCTTTATTTCACTTAAAAGTACCGGAGTCAATCTATAACAAATCTTGCAAACCTTTGCTGGGGCTTGCTATAATGAGTCTCTAGTACTAGCCCCGACCTTTTCCCCCTCCTTTCATTAATCATTTGCAAATTTAAATTTATTGTATTTTACTTTTTGTACTCCCGATTAAAAAAATCTTGAAGAGCGAGAGAGAAACCGGTTGTTTTCCACTTTCATTTTTTTATAATATATATATATATATTTATATATATATATATATATATATATATATATATATATAAACACAGCAAAAAAACAAAAATTACCTCAGCTTGGGACAGTCTATTTCAAGCCGTTCTGTACGCGGCCATCATCAGCCCCTAAGTGTCTGTCTCGGAGCATTGTTTTAAATTTATTTTTAATGTCAGTCCTCCTCAAGTAGACGCTTGTTAATAAGAATGGGCTTTAGTCAACGACCAGTGTGGTGCGTAAGGTATCTTATTCCGGGGGAAGTGGTCTGGTGTTGGTGACTATTTATGCCTAGAACCTTTTGTTGTTTGTTGTTTTAATGCACCCCCGCATATATACACATGTATTCTTATGTAACGTCTACATTTCGAGATTAATCATCTCCGTTGATTTAATAGTTTGCATTGATCTTTGTATTTTATTGTCCTGATTTTTTCTTCTAATCATAGTTTGCACCTATCCCTAAAATTATTAGGGGTGTTCGCGAAAGCGAAAATTTTCCAATTTATTTGATGATTCAGACCCTTTTCTTTCAATTCCCAAATTTTATTCGAAAGTGCGGCTTGGGGTCTTAATTTTGAATTGGTGAATGAGTGTCTGTGTATTGATTCTCTTTTTAAATTCTCCTGCAAAAATGCCGCTATAAATATTATGGTTTGTCTTATTTTCTTTAGTAATGGTTGCCTGGTATACTACCCCAATGGATTTGCAGTTGCCCTTTACTTGGCAGTTTTCCTTAATTCTACAATTACAGGGGCTTTCCATGTTAGATTTAGTTTTTTCCCATGGAATTTACTTAAAATGTAATTGTTATGGAAATTTATAATTTGGTACATATTATCAGTGCATGAGTACTTAATTTTGATTGACTTCCTGTCGAATATCTCATTCAGAGGATTTTTTGTTGAAGTGTTTAGTAATTAAATTTAGGAAATAATGTTCGATGTTGATATTTGACAGTTTATATATATATATATATATATATATATATATATATATATATATATATATATATATATATATATGTAAAGACATTTAGATTAGATGAATATTACTTGGCATAATTAAAAACGAAAAGGTACGACAAATATATATATATATTTATTGTTGCTTTTCTGTTTTCAATTATGCCAAGTAATATTAATCTAAAAATCTTTACAGTAATACACACACACACACACACACACATATATATATATATATATATATATATATATATATATATATATATATGTATGTATGTATGTATGTATGTATTTCCAACTATTCACTCCTTTCATTAATATATATAATAAAATATGTTTGTACACAATTTCATAGACTTTTTCATCAAATCCTCAACAGATCTTAGGGCGAATTTGTATATACAAGCGTGAGGGGCTCTATAATGAAATTATATTGATTTACTAAGTGTAGGTTAGATGTGGTAAAAGGCCGTGACTATGGAGCACACAACTCGCAAATCAATCGCAATTGATTTCGTAAGTCAAGGTTGATAACCACTGTAACACATTGAAGTGTATATAATTTAATTATATTAAGCACTTTGTTAAGGTTGTAATTTTGATTTCTGTAAAGTGTGGCTGGTCCATACCAATCCTGCAATTTACCGTATATTCGAGTGTAGTGCGAGTTTTTATGCAAAATAATATGAGTACGCACTATACACAGGTACATTTTTGAAGCTGTTAAAAATCACGCATTTCTTGTGACCGGTTGCACTATACACAAGTAATTTTTTTCTGAATGGATTAAAATTTATGAAAAAATAATCAGGAGACACAGTATATATGAAATCGGCTTATACACGAGTATATACTTTAAATTAGGAATATACGGACGCACGCGCAATCCTACACATCGATATATATATATATATATATATATATATATATATGTATAATGTATATTTATATTATATATATATGTATACTGTATTTATATATTATACATATATATACAGTATATGTATATATTATATATGAATATATGCATATTGTATATATATATATATTATATATGTATATATGTATACTGTATATATATATTATATACGTATATATGTATACATGTATATATATATATTATATTATACTGTATATATATATATATATATATATATATATATATATTTTATATGTAAACTGTATATTTATTATGTATGTATACTGTATATAGATATTATATATGTATATATGTATACTGTATATATATATATTTATATAATGTATACTGTATATACATATTATATACGTATATATATATGCTGTATATATATATATTATATATATATATACTGTATTTATATATATACTGTATATATATATATATATATATATATATATATATATATATATATATATATATATATATATATATATATATATAAAAACAAAACCTTTCTACGACTCAGTATTTGTGTTCCGCTCTTTGCTTTTTTCTCCATTTTGTTTATTTTGCTCTTTCCGTTTTTTTACTTTATAGTCGGTTCCTTTTTCTCTCGGATGATTTATTTTAATACTCCTTTTATCCTTTCTCTCTATCCTTTGTTCTCTCTCTCTCTCTCTCTCTCTCTCTATATATATATATATATATATATATATATATATATATTATTCATTTCTCTTTTGCCAATTTAACTTCACGCGCAAATGACATTCGCACCTTTTTGTATCTATCTCACACTTCTCCCTCTCTCTTCTCTCTCCCCTCCTTCCCTCTACTTTATTTAAACCCTACTCTTATGTTTATTCTCTGTTTCTCGTACGTCGATTCCTCCTCCGACTGCTACTGGCGTCCTGATTAAAAACCAATATTGTTGACATTGAGAGTTTACAGCTTCGGAGAATGTATTTAATGGATGTGATAGGCGAATAAGGAATATGCTCACAGGTAAGTGGCACGTTGTTTTCTTTTTACTATCTTTCATTTCTCTTTTTTTTTCTTTCTTTCTTTCTTTTTTTCTTCTTGCTACCGTTCTCTTTCGCCTCTTCATTTTTCTTGACGCGAACTTTTTTAATTTCATAACTATTTCGTTTTTGTTTTGTTTTTTTTTGTTTTTGTTTTTTTACTTCTCTATTTCTTTTCATAAATTGTTCTTCCTTCTTTGGATATTGTAAAAATAATTTTTAATCTTTCATTGAAGTCATCCTTCTCCTTCTTGCCATTTTATCGAATACTTCTTTTTGATATTTTTCTTTGTGATATTTAATTTATTTATCAATCCTTTTTTTTCTTTCTACTTGACATCTCTATTTTTTTCTAATTTCCTAATTGTTGGCATTGGTTTCCACTGCTTCTCAACATCCTTTATTATTTATCTGATATTCTTTGTTTGTTTGTTTTTTTGTTTTTGTTTTTTTTGTTTTGTTTTGTATTTTTCTTTATCTCACGTCTATTTCGTCCTTTTTTTTCTTCGCGTTTTTCTTTTACTTGAAGCCTAATTTCTTCTTTCCTTTCATTTATCACTTTAGTTAATTTAGATTAGATACATATATTGATTGGATATGTACAGGATCTTTCACTACAAAAAACACAGAAATAATCAACTTTGGCGCGCGTATATCTTTAATCGTTTCGGTATATTGATTTAAAATTGCTAGATTTCGTGCGAAAATTCATACCCACAAACGTATATACTTACCTTAGGTATTTAGTTCTTTAGCATAAAATGACATGAACTATATATGTATTTTATTTTCCGTTCACATACCAAAGGACGCTGGGAAATGCCTGTGCTGATCTTTAAAATAAATCTGTTATTTTGTCAAACACTTGGAAGTTGGTTGACACGAGAAATTTTAAGCAGTAGCCATATATTTCATGAATAATAAAATACATATATGGATATGTTCGTTTATACGAGAGTGTACTGAAAACTTAGACAAAAAAAGAAACCTTTCACAAAATTTGACCAAATGTACAGCCTTCAACTCCCATTTTCTTTATTCTTTGGTTTTTAAGGCTTATTGGTAGGCCAGAAATATCTTCAGCAGCCGCACCTTATATATATATATATATATATATATATATATATATATACACGCACACACACACACACACAGATGGAGCCCCAAAAAGTTCGTGTGCACTTAAAAAAAATTATCTTTATTTGAATTTGCGATAGAAATAATCAGTAAAAACGTTATAAAGTTTAATGTACCTAGTTTTAAGTATAGCTAAAATAACTAATGTGATTTCAGTCATTACTGTAAATCAGTTGGCAAATGTTTTCCGTAAACTGCAAAATCGTATTACCCTTTGTATTGTTAATGATGGAGGTCATGTGGAAACTTAAATAAAATTTCAATAAAACCTTAAAAATATAGATCCTTTTTACAAATTATTTCTATCGCAGATACAAATAAAGTTATATTTTTTAAAGTGCAGACGAACTTTATTAACACCCTGTGTGTGTGTGTATATATATATATATATATATATATATATATATATATGATCCTTCTTTTTGACAATGGAAACAACACCTTTTTGCAGCAAATGCTTGTGTAATTATGGGATTTATAGGCGATTGTTCTGCTCACATAACCCACTCGCTTTTCTACCATCCATCATGTGAATATATCTGGCGGAGGAACTGAATGTCAGAAGAGGTAATATCCACTTTTTTTTAAAGCAAAGTGAATACCGGAAACTTCAAGAAAACACTCGCTCCGTCTCTTTCGTGTTCTGTTTCCAATAACAATTATGTTACTCTTCATATTTTAAGAATAAATTCCATAGTTATTTAAGGACTAGCAATAATACTAAACCTCAAAATCCAATGTTGTCTATGAATTCGTTTGCCACTTAAACAATGTATTTCTAATAATAATTCAAACTCCACATACAGTGCTTACACAAGCACTATAACATCGCGTAGATTAACTTGTCATTTATACGATGATAGTTCAGTTAAATCGCATATCAGCAAACAAAAACCACAATAAATCCGTCAAATCTTTATTAATAACACATATATATCACATGCAATGTAAAAGGATTTAAAAATACTTGAGTCATTAAAATAAAAGAAATTAAATAGTGCATCATAATAATACTTTAGCAAATTTAGGAAAAATTATTCGGAATAATTTCATAACTAAAAGAACATGAACTGATGCATGAGAACATGATAATTTAACAAACTGATATGAAGTATGAAGTTGCGATAGTTGGAAATAGATGAAGCCCAAAAAAAAAAATAAATAAATATCTGACAATATCTGTCTGACCAGGCGAAATATATTGTGGCTTTTTTGTCTTAAATATATTTTGTCCTTATGCGCTCATTATGTGACACCATTATCAGGAATTCACTTTCTATCTAAAGTGTCCTTTGCACAACCCTGACTATATCATCTTATGTCCAAATCCTCTTGCTTTTTTCAGTTGTTTTTCTTCTTATTTTAAATCCTGGTTTTATAGTTTCAGTATCTGTCATTATCTCTCTTCTCAGTTCTGCCGCAAACTTTAACCATAAGTAATCCTTAACCCTGCGTTAGTCACCTCCGACTTCCGAAAATGAATAGTTTCTTGATGTCTGCCTCCCACGACAACTGAACTACAACTGCGCCACACCGCGTGCTACAAATCCTCACCGAAAGAACAAAAGAAACAAGTTGTCCACTAGGAATAACGGGTAATTTAAAAGATTTAGGGTAACAAAACACATCATGTGACTAACGCAGGTTTATTCTACTAGTTGCAGACGTACCAATACGGAAGAAGCCATTTTATTTTTAAATCTAGAATCTTTAATTGTCAAGTTCTATGAATAATAAGAGGAATAGTGGTAATGTAGAATATACCGATCAATACCAATGGTGAAACGAAGAGAGGAGATATCACAGTCCATAATAAGTAGATAAAACACTACATTCTAATTAATGTTGTGATCCCAAATGGTTGAATCATTTTTTAAGGTCCACTTTGATGGTCTTTGATTAAGGGTGTTCCCAAGTATCTAGATGTGACTTTACAAGCTGCTTTGGCTGACTCATTAATCAAGCTTAAAAAGAAACATACTCTCTCGACACAACTATCGTGCTCCCTACTACTCCTGTTCATGAATATAAATGGACAGTGCGTTAGCTATTTGTGGCATGCCCAACTGGTTATGGTCATGCAACTGATAATCAAATCCCTGCTACTAAACAGTAGCCCATTGAGACAAAATATATACATGTTACCAACTCATATCAGTTAAGAGCAGAAACCTTGAAAGTTACTCTTGGTATAGGGCATTTTATTATTATTATTATTGATCTGGCAAACACTCAACCCCGTAAAACATAATCGGTGCTGAGACCAAAACATCACTATCTAGTATCTCTTTAATGCATAGTAAGTCTACAGGTTCAAGCAAATCCAAAGCAAACAGGGATCAAATTTTCTCATTGTTCACCCCACACCTTTCTAACTCCAAAGGTTATGTGTCAAATCCCAATGATTAACAAGAGCACGTTTATTTTTATATTTTTATTTATTTATTCACTTCATATTCTAAACGATTATTGATGGGACGAGGGTAGAATTACATCTGAGAAAATCGGTTCGATTTTAATTAGTTTGCCAATGGCATAAGCGTTAACTAACCTCAGCAATAACTACTTTTGCTTATTTTCCAAGAAGATAGCATTAATTAAGAAAGACTTGGAGAAAACAATAACCGAGAAAGCGTATTTAAATAATTCAGCTGGATTGAAGACTTGGGACATGTTTATTTAATCGCGCATGAATTTCGTTTCCATCTGTAGAAAAATGATATTGTACAAGAAATATTTTAATTATTACAATTAATTTCTGGAAACAAAAATGATTTATAACCAACAATATCCACATAAAATATCTTTGTGAAAATAATAACCCCTGAGAATGCTTTTAGCAACATTTTATATGAGTTACATGATCAAATCCACATAGTGAGTGTACTTAATTTGTTACGTGATTCGCCACGTAACGTTTGTTCATTTGATTCTTTCAGCTATGACCCTATCTATTGTATAATATATAACAATAGATAAATTTATTTTGAAAATTTTCCGTTGATTAGATTAATACTGGATGGTAAGACCTTTTAAAATAATATCAGTGTTTTTATTTTTATTTTTTTAAATGCAAATAGATCTTGTAAGAGTGTGCTGTTAACGCAACGGTTTCAATGAGGAAATTCTGGCCTAAATGTTGCATTGGCTTTTTGCTTAAATACCAAGCTATGAGGTGTAATGTAGGATACATTAGGGTTTCTAGACATGAGTAGCAGTCAGTATTGGAAAAGGACTATTCTGAATTCAAAACCACGGAGAAAGCGACAGCAAACCATTTAACTCACCTTCCCAAATCAAAGCAATTTTCAAATAATTTTAAAGAAAAGGAATTTCTGGACATTCATAATTGCTTATGTCCTGAAAGAACAAAATTTCAAAAAATGAAATCTGCTTTACAAACAAATGATGAAAAATATGAACGTAAGAATATATATTTTTTATTCCAATATGTTTGCAGAACAGTAAATAACGATTTTTTTGCGAAACTGATTGAAACATTTTATTGTTCATATGTGCCGTATCTTCTCTGAGCGTAGACTATACGGATAACCTACAAAGAATTTTGAACTGAACCCTTTGTTTGTATATTTTTTTATTTCCATTGCCCTCGGATATCGTGTCTTGTTTTTAAATTAGTACTATCCAGGTAGTGTCAATCTCTGTTTCCAGTGAGTCCAAGTACACACAACCTGACCCAGGGATTGAACTCAAATATATTATGTCACCAAATTCCCGAATCTCATGCTTTAATCCACTAGGCAATTTCCCAGTGTGACATTGCTGCGTGGCTCTGTATCAGATTATGAGAAATTTAAGTAAATATTTCATACCATTGGAATAAATTCAGCTAACATCTGTATGTTGGAGTTTACCCCATGCACGCTTCAGTTCATCAAAACTCTTTTTTGCCAAGGCATATCTAGTTCTACACATTCATATCAACTGCAGAAATTATTAGCAATACAGCTTGTGTCTCATATTATTTCTATTGTAATTAGAATCATCACTTTATTACATTCTACACTAGTAATGATCTGTGAAGTTATCTTGCAAACAATCATTCTTCTTGAAGAAACTAGTATATTTCTGAAGGGCGTTGGTTGACTCCGAAACGTAATTATGTGACGAGATTCTAGAACTAGAAAAACCATTGCTAGATTCTTTTGTAGCCTTGTGCCAGTTAAAGCCTAGAAAATCTGAATACGAGGCTTGTGTAGATCTGTTCATATTAAGAAAATATTTCAATAATATCGTTGATTGCCGTTAAGTCAAAATTTTTCATATTGAAATTTTTTTTTTAGTTTTTTTTTTTTTGTTGTAAAATTTTAGTCATGTCACCTTTCAGTTGTCATCGAGAATTCTGGTTCCCATTTTCTTTTAAATTCTTGAAGACCTTTTAATGAACAGCGACATCGAGCTACATGTAGTCGAGTTTTTTCTGGTAGGGATTTAAATACAAATATATTTTCTTATCATACAACCAACTTTGGTTTAAAAAAAGAAAACATAAAAAAATGAAAACGAAAGGAGAAAAACAAACAACAAAATGAAGATAATGGTCCTCGTTAACAATGTTACTCTCTGGTAGGGATTTTGAAAGCCTCAGGTAGTATTTATTTATTTACTTTTCATTTAATTCATTGCTAAGAATGGTCGAACGACTATTTTCGGATATTTTTAATAGCTGCTTCATATGTTTAAACTCTTTTCTTATAAAATGTGTAATTCTACTCTTTTTATGGACTTTTCAAGAAATAGAGCAATAAAATTTACCTATAAGAAATCCACTAGGCAATTGCTCCGTGTGAAATTCAATCAGTTTAATACAAATATATAAACATCAAAACTGTCTATTTTACTTTTTTATGAAGTAGAATGTGCAAGTAATAGAGGTATTTTCATGTTTAATATAGTTAAATTTTCATGTTTTATTCGATTTTCTATGAAAGATTTTCAGTCTTTCGCATTTTCTATATCTACTAATTCATATTATGTATTTTCTCACTCAACATATATAAAAAAATCATGTATCTTCAAGACGTAAGAGACTATGACTCTTCACAACATACTTTGCTTCCTACTACCTAGGAATTATCATGACATCTTGGAAAAGAGTTTGAATTGATTTCCTGTTGCTTTCTCAACGGTTTTCAATTGAAAATTTTATTTCTCCCTAATTAGCTGTCAGCTAAGGTGAAGACTCCAGAGGTGGATTCATACCTTATCTTTGCGAAGGGTATTTGTGTGACAGAATTGGAAATCTATTACACGCCGATCGCATTTTCGGTGCCCATAACAGCTAAACAATGCGCATTCACGCAATAACACAGACATTGGTAGTCTTACGGTAATATCATGTTGAAACAATTGTTCTCGTACGATCAACGAAGTTAAGCAACGTCGAGCCTGATCGGTATCTAGATGAATGACCGCTTTTATAAGGAATAACAGGTGCTGTAAGCTTGGAAGTGCGGTGGTATAATGGGTAATCGGAGAGCCGAGTTCCAATTCCAGTCGGGTCAATTATATTCACTTGTGCGCAAATACGCTTGGGAAATATATGAATCCACCACTTCTCCTCCTCAGCTAATTAATAGTTAATTTGTATGACTTGTATCAGTAAATCATTATTATCTAAAAAAAAAAAAACCGTAAAAAATATAAAACATTATAAAGATTATGAATTGTTGTATAATGTTGCATACAAAAAAAATGCAAACTACGTCATAAAACAATGAACAATGAAAATTCCTCGCTGGTCTCTCAGTGTAAACTGCTAGAATGCAGCAAGAGATGTGCAAATGGGTTCATAATATCATATCTGCCAATCTAACACCTACGCTCACATTGCGATCAGAAAAGTATTACTCAATTAACAATTAACTTTTATTACTAAAGATTCCTTAAATTGCTTGGACTAAACTTTTTCTCTTTGTCATTTAATTACTAAATTACGACCGATGCGTCCTCATCTGTAAGTTTTTGTTGCAAACTAATCTCTAATGACTTTATCATCTTGAACACTTCCAAAATTCTATTACATGAATATTTATCTCAGTTTCTTCTTTAAAAACATCGCTGTGGATATTTTATCGGTTCAATGTAAAGCTGACAAAAGCGTAAGAATGTATCAGCCAAAGCGTAGCGATCAAAACAACAATAGCTTGGATAACGGTCTGTATTGTTCATGGAATGATGACATGGTTTTATCTCGGAATTAAAAAAGAATACATTTCCAAGATGTCTGGGCTTACACTCATAGCACCGGTTGTCATACGATCGCTGGAGTTAAGAATCGTCGAGTCTGGTCAGTACTTGTATGGGTGACCGCTTAGGAATTCCAAGTGCTTTAAGCTTAGATGTGCGGATGGTGAAAAGGATAATGGCTCGGTATGGAAAATCAGAGATCCGAGTTTCAAATCATTATGCCAATCGGGTTCATTGTATTCACTAAGGTAAACATCATTGGAAAGGTATGAATTCACCTCCCACTCCCCCCAGTTATGAGGTAATTAATAGAACTTGTATCAGCAGGTCATTATTATCGTATATGTTGGCGTACAAGGCGACATTTTAACCTTAAAATCCCCCCAAATAGAGGACTGTCTCATACATCAGTTATAAAATGTTAACCTAAGATCTTGTGGTTTATGTTAAGTTGTTAGCATCAGAGATTTCTGTCGGTAGACTAACCCCTAACTTGGTAACTATCGACACAAATATCTCTGCTCAAACAACTTAATTCAAATTATAATAAAATAATAAAAGTGTAGTGTAATAATATGCTTACTGAATTTATTTAATAAATTCAATACAACACATTTTAAAATATAATTTCAGGGAATCGTCTTATACGGCGAATATATCCCAAAACCTACATTTTAACTTGAAAATTTGGAGGTCGTGTTATACGCCCTGTCACCTCGTTCGCCAGTATATGCGTCATCTCCAAAAAATGATTAGAATTTAGAAATATATTTTTATTTTTATTTTAAATAACCTGCAAATGGTTTATGAGCCGTAAAAATAAATCAATCAATCAGCCAAGATGATTGCTCCTTACTCAATTCGCTACTCAAATACACAAACATATACTATTTTGTTCATGTAATAAGAACATGAATTCATTCAGCGATATGGGATATCAAAATTGCCTATTTCTATGTTAAATTTCCTTATCTTCTATCTTAAATTTGTTATAACTTATACTTTGATGTATTTACAAATTCCACTTCCTGATTTTTTTTTATGATGGATTCAGGTGCCATTCGTTTTTTCATTCGACTTCCAGATCATCATTTATGTTTTGAAAAGATTTAATTTGTCTCCTATTTCTTGGAAGATCTACATCTGAAATCTAGAGTAAGAATCGAGATAGTCTCGACGATAGAACTTCTAAACAGAATTGGAATACTTTGTCCTGAAATATTGAGTAGAATTGCATTCACTCAATATCCAGCAATAACTGTCAGACACCTAGCATGAAAATAATAATAATAATAATAATAATAATAATAATAAATAATAATAATTCAATAAAAAAAACTTAACGCTAAACTAAAGTTCAAAACCATATATTTGTTTGTCATTTAACTGTCCAGAACCAGTTGTTCATGCCCCTTAGGGGCTGATGCATTTTTAAAGATAGCATCTCTGTTCATGAGCGGGAGGAGTTCTTCAACTAACCTTACGCTCTCGGATACTGATATATCGATGATAAAATTGCCCTCCCTCTAGACATTAATGATTTTTTGTCCTTCTTACATCATTTACATTACCATACAGCACGGTTAAGAGACCCCCGGACAGCGTTAGCTGTCATTTACTTACACTGGAGATGGTTTATGCTTATGCAAATTGGAGAGAGCAGAAACCTGGTATTTACCAGAAACCATCTGTTGGGCAAGACGTGCTATATTTGTTGTCTCTGTTTGTAATGCGCCAACATGTTATATTTACTTACTGTGAATCACAATCTCCCCTGTTTTACCGAACTTTCTTCACAGCACAGAATCCAGTTTTGTGAAGGTGATATTTAATGAAATTGGTTGACTTTTATTATTATTATTATTATTATTATTATTATTATTATTATTATTATAGAAGAATCATGAGTAAGTGTTCTATCTTTCACTCACTAACCCTCAACATATCTCAAAATGTTTGGTACCATTTGGCTGATAAGAAAATGACCTTATTAGGAGCTAGAATAATAAAATGATATCACATGGATTGTTAAAAATTAAAACAAAAATGATACCTAAGTATATTAAAATATGGAATTTAAAATAACCCGGAAAATAAATGCTTCAAAATAAGGAATGTAGTGAAAGAAATTTGCCTGGTAGATATTTCTCACATAAATGTATCCAGTACCTATAGAAAGCAAGAAAAAAGGACTAACCTTCAATTAAATCAAAAAGGCAGAAGGTATTGCCATTAGCAAGAGAAAAAGACCAAGATATAAGTTGCAAATTGATGATATCAACATCAAGGTGGTGCAGAAGTTTAAATGTTTAGAAAGTGTTTTAATAGCATTTGACTAGCAAAAGAAGCATTCCAAAAACTAATCAAGGTTTTGCGAAACGGAAAAATGGAAACAAAGAAAAGAGTGCTGGATTCCTATGTGATATACATCCTCTTACATGACCGTGAATATTGGACAATCTCACGGACGAGAAGAGAACTGGAAGCAGCAGAGGTGTGGTTCTACGGAAAATACTATGGATGAAAAGAGTAAGCTGCAACACATTCGATCTTGTGCTACATGTAACCTATGCTTAAAATGAGGAAAGATAGTTTCGAAAATATAACCTTCATAGAGGGAAGAAGTGATAGAAGGCACTGAGCCATTTACCTGAAAGCTTGTGTGAATACACAGCGGAACGTGACGGCGGAAGCCTCAGAAAAAGCAGAAAAAACTGCTAAAGACCACAAGGAATAGGAAGTTATGAGGGTAAGGATCGCCTACTTCCTTAAGGAGTGTAATACATAGAAGAAGCGTTCATGGCAAAACTAGCAAAACAATCTCATGAAAAATATTTCATCGTATAATAATGATATAATGATGATGATGATTAGAATAATAATAAGCATTAAGAGGGCTATTTTTGTTTCTCATGAATTACACAAAGGCATTAGATAAAGTACGACACTGACAAACTTTTGAAATGTTAGTAAACTGCAAAAAAAAATACCAAGTAGAAAGTATTAAATAAATAAAGTAGAAGAAATGCAACAATGATGTCCTTCTTCTCCACATATATTTAAGCTGCACGACAATATGCCTCTTAGAGGATTAGAAATCTGAACTTATTGTAGGTGAACGTCACATTAAGAATATTCGCTACATCGTTAAAATGTGTAGAAATCAAGTTCAGAAAACAAAAGAAATGCCAGAAAACATGAGTTATCATCAAATGTATGACAACAAAGTGCGTGTTTGTCAGCAAAAGAACAAACCGAAATGGGAATATTTTATCGTGGCAAAAAATGAAGTAGATGTGGAAATGTAACAATCTGAATAGTTTAAAGACAATAATATCTATACATTAATGAAACATCAACTTTCCGTTAAAAACAAAAAAAAGAGTGCTAAACTGGTATGTAACATCAGTGTCCCTATATAGCAACAACGAATGCAATGTCCTCACAAATGAAGAGGAGACTTGAAACAGCATGTGTGGTTCTACAAAAGGATGCTGAGAATACTATGGACAGGATGAGGTGAAAAACTGGGAAAATAAGAGGACACCTTTTTACTGAGAAAAAGTTTGAAATTTCGAGGGCACAATTAAGAAAGAGGGTTTTCCTGAATTGGACACAGAAAAATTGAAAATAGTGTCTAAAGAGAAACAACGATGAAAGTTCTTTCAAGAATATGCTATCACGGGCATGTGTATGTGGACGACTAAAAAGGACAAGAAAATGTGACAGTAAAAAGTAAACATTACTTAGAAATATGATTTATAGGAAGTTGTAGAAAGCCATGGACTCAGGCCCGAAGAGAGACTGCAAAACATATATATTTACACATGCATTATTACGTATATTCTGATATGTTTATATAAAATAGCGGACTTCGCCCGCTCGCTATTGTCCTCACAAATGTAAGATATACTCCCTACTGGAAATAACCATAAATTCGCTTGTTATAGTTAAGGAAAATTCTACAAATAGATGCCAACTTGTTGAAGGCAGGTAAAATGCAAATTTCAAACACATTTCTGCATGATATAAGACAATATTCCTAAACAGAACTATTTTTGATATGAAAATCAAAATAATCCTTGAATAAAAAAACACTAATTAAGTACAGTTAATTAATGTTTTTGAATGTATAACTAATTTTAATTCCTATTTTCTGATGTTATACTATATTAATTTTAGCTTATAAATTGTTCCTTGTTCTGTCATTCATGAAATAGAAGTATAATTGTTTGTACGGAAATAAAGGATCTACGCATCAACTTCTCCTCTAAAGCTATTGTGATGATGGCTAAACCAAGAGTTCTCCACAGGAGCTAGCTTAAATGCCACTCAATAGGGCGGCTTTTAAGCTAGTTGATAATAAAATGTGCACTGCAATTTTGGATACAAAAGGAAAATAAGAGTTACTACCCTTGGAACATGAAAACAATGATAATGGCTAATATTATATATTAATATATATTTTTAACCTCGTATAATCTGGCAACCCTGAATTTGAGCTCAACGGAAATCGTTCTTTGTGCCTAACTTTTCTAGGGCTTTTGAATGAGCTATGAATCATTGAAATAGAACCAGTGGTATCGCCAACACAGACACACACACACACACATACATTGTACTTTATATATAAGATATATTTACACGTACGTGTGTGTCTGTTTTTGTGTGTGCGAAAGTATTAAAGAAATATAATCTCGTTAGAAACAAAGGTCTGATCTGTAACATATCGTATATCTCAGTGAATAATGGAAAATTCTTCACAGATGAAAAGGAAGTTTGAGGCAACAGAGCTGTGGTTCTACAGAAGGATGCTCACAATACCATAGACGACAGAATTATACACTGTTTTAATATACATGACACATGACTGACCAATGAGAAATGACCCAAAAATAATTGAAAATGCCACTGTTTCTGTCTTTTTGTTGGTTTTCTCTCAATCTCTGACGTTACCTTAATAAAAGTTAAACATGTTAGATTGATATACGTTTTTTATTGGTTCTTTTATTTTATCATCCTGTTGGATTCCAATTCCTCTTAGATCTGCATTTTCTCTTTAACTCCAATCGGGCTTAGAATTTGAAAAACTTAGAACGTACTTACATGATGAGGAGAAATATATTGAAATTACCTTTAAGTTCCTCAAATAAATATATATATATATATATATATATATATATATATATATATATATATATATATATATATATATATATATATATCGAAGTAGTGGTGAAAGGAATGTCTTGGCTCGCCCAAGAAGCACTTTTCACAAAAACCCTGATGCTGGGAAAGTGAGTGATACTGAGAAATTTTCAGTATGTATGTATAAATATATCGATATAAATATAAAATGTGGGATTTATTTATTGTTTTGAATACTTACATAATTTCACACCGGCGCCCAGTGCCATTGTTCGGAACTAAAACTACTTAAGTTTAAATGCTGATTAACAAGGAGTAAAGATGCCTACCTTAAGTATTATATTCTTTCTCTTTCTCTTTCTCTCTCTCTCTCTCTCTCTCTCTCTATCTATCTATCTCTTAATCTCTCTTTCTCCTAGATTAATCTGAGCATAGTAAATATTTAAACTCGTTACTTATCAATGTATCTGTCTATATACCTATTTATATGTATAGAATATGGTTTATCAAATAACACTTAGGACAGTTTAAAACTTAATATATGCGGTCTGTAATTGATATTTAACCACTTCCATAACAAAGCCAAGGAAACTCTAAGCCTTAACAATTCTGAGAGATGAAAGTACTGAACTGAAACGTTGGACTTTTTTAAAAATGTCCCGTTTTATGGCAACTATGATCACCTATTTACATTTAATATTACAGTTTTATGGAGTTTAGCTAAACGCAAACAGTAGTCGTCTAGGGATTTGGGGTAAACATTAGTCTACCTTAACTATATATAGATATACGATACCAGAAATTTTTTTCATCCTTTTTTGTTAGGGAAAAGTTGAGATCGTCTTTGTTATCAAATATTCTCTTTGGTTCGTTCGTCTAAAATTAACAAAATGATGTTCTGATATTTATAGCAGTCAGTAGATACAGAGGATAGGCCTGCTAAATCGTTGCACTAAAAGACTTTGACTTCTCCCTGTTTCTTCGAAATGTCATATAATATCGTCGAATGACCCTGTAGTTTTAAGCAAGTTTGTTGGTCTGAAAGGGGCAAATGAATAATTCTGCACTTATAAATGACGTTTAAATGTCTGTCGAAGTATTTAATAGGTAGCTAGAAACAGCGTAAAATGGTTTGATAGATATGAACAAGCAAAGAAGTTAACATTGAGAGAGATTGGAATGAACTGATATAGATAGATAGATAGATAGATAGATAGATAGATAGATAGATAGATAGATAGATAGATATGAAAAGGCTATGAAAGATAGATGGCTAGACATGAAAAGTCCAACATAAGTAGATAGATATATTTTCCCCCTGGGTGGATAGATAGATATGACAGGTTCGATATGAGTAGAAAGATATAAAAAGTCTGAGATGAGTAAAGAGATAGAAAGAGGTTATTATATATGTGTATCTACAGTCACAATAAATAAAATCAGTTGGTATTTTTATAATTAAAATCGCGTCTTCTAAAACCGAAAGATTTTAAAATTATGAAAATACGCTTATACTTAAATATTGTTAAAACATGGAAATAATGTTTTTGTTTTTCTAATTTGTTATGTGTATAATCATTATATGAAAATTAAGTTTAATCAACGTACATATTTTTAAGACATTACACAATATCAGATTTTATTCTTCAAATTAATGTTTTCGAACAAACTTTCTCTTAAAAAACTGATATTGATAAAACTTTACAGGATATGCTTTTATTAATAATATATTTGAGTTTCATCTCATAATATATAAGCTTGTTAAAAATTAATAACTTCTTTTTGGTGGGGAGGTGTTCAGTTTCATTATGCAAAGAAAATAATTTCAACCTTTCTTTTAAATAAATCCAAATATTAGTGGACGACAGACTCGTGAAAGAGGAGGTCAAAGAGTCCATATTACCAAATAAAATAATAAATATTAATGCATCCTGGATTATCGGACAGTTTGTTAATCCGATATATGCTCTTTGTCATCCACTAATATTATTAACATTTCTACTGTTTCGACTTTAAACTTATAGCAGTTTTTATTGCTAACCCATTTTTAGTGAAGTATTATTTTTATTCTTAGATACATTTCTTTTAATGTTGAAGTATAAAATTTTCTATTGGATTAATATCTGGAGAGGCTGGGCGCTTTTCTATTATTCTGATATATCTTGAACATTTTATGGTGAGGAAGGTATCAGTTTTGTAGGATGGGAGAGAGATGTGTATTGAATGAATAATCCTCTTTAGCTTATATATCCTTCGTGATGTTTATTCAGGAAAATTTCGCTAGAAACAAAGAAAAGAGGACTGACCTTTATGTAATCTAGGGCATCTTATATATCAGTGAATGCTGGACAATCTCATGACAGATGAAAAATGGAAACAAAATGGACACATATTTAGAATCGGAAAGTGAGAGTTGAAAATTCTAGATCACAAAAAGAGGATAGAAGTCTTAAAAAATTTGACACTCACATGACATACAAAAGCAAGAATGACAGAGGAAAGCAATCTAATGGGTAAGTATAAATGGTTGGCCGAAAAAGAATTAGTAGATAGGAAAAAGATAAATGTTCTTAAGGGCTATAAAGGATATTGTGGATTAATATGATCACCCATGTCCCGAATAAATTTATATTGCTTACATGAATTGAACCAATGTCCTTAATGTTGTACATCTTTTCTGCTTTCATTCACAAACCACCTTCAGAGAATTTCACTTTTTTATATTTTACAGACACTTTTCGCATTCTTATCAATAATTGAAGTTATTTTGTGTGTGATGTCACCTTTGTCTCAACATTTTCGCAATTTCCAGTATTGTCTTCCAATCTCTCAGTACATTTACAACATTTTTATCCATTATAAGATAATATTTTTACGGTACACGGCAATATTTATATATTTTAAATGTAAATATATTATTTTATTTATTTTTAATATGATGAGCAACAATACAGTTGCATAATAAAATCTCACACAGCCAAATAAATTATTGTATATATTTGTCAAAAATATTATAAGCCAACATTCAGATGGTATGTTAATCATATAAATATAAGTATAGACATAAGTCTTCATTGTACACTAAGCGACAGAGAAAAGTGTTTGACAGAAAACAAGTGGGTGCTTTTCTTACTCCTTGATCGTAGAAGGAATTCGTGAACAAACTGGTATGGTTACAACTGACTAAGAACATGTCACCTTGCACAAACATACAAATGCGTACGAGGTGTTCTTGAGCTTTTTAGACTTAATATACAGTTGGAAACTATTGTTCCATCAGAATATTTTGTGCGCGTACACACACACACACTATATATATATATATATATATATATATATATATATATATGTATATATATATATATATATATATATAAAACTTTAAGCGAAATTAAATCTGCCGAATTTTTTCATATTTGCAAGTATTTCGTATCCAAACGTTAACAAAGAGATTTTTTTTTAATGGATTTTTTATTAATCCGACAGATTTTTATTTCTTTAAATGTTAATTTTAGTGGATACTCGTATTTGAATAGACGCTCCGTTTATTTATTAAACAGTAGATTTATTTATGTTCGTCTACCGGCCTGAATGTTCAACAAATCAATAAATCTCCAATCACCTGGGCTACGAAAAACAGTGGCCAATGAATCTATGAATAGAGAAATTTCGCTTATTTCGCAATTTCGCTAATTTATTTATTTATATATGATGGTGTTGAGGTTTCAGAATTAATAGGCCTACATATTTTATATGAAATCAACAAAACTGTATATATAAACAACCACGGCTTGTATAGGGATGACAGAAGGATGATGGTGTCAGACAACAGAACAATGACAATATAAGAAAAGTACTTTGAAATTGAAGTTGATATGAACAAGAAAATTGTCAAATATTTGGGTATAGAATTAAATCTACAAACTGGTTGTGTCTCTTCATACATGAAACCCAACACAGAACTAAAATACTTGAATGTTAGATCCAGCCACCCTGCGACTATAATAAAGCAGATCCTCAAAAGGAATAGAGTTCAAGTTATCTAGAAATTTCTATACTAAAATAATTTTCGAAGATAAAAAGAAAAAATATGAAAGAACTGGGGCATAAAACCAAACTGAAATTCAAACTTCAAATAAAAGAACAAATGAAGAACGTTTTAACCCCATTTTTTAACTCGGAGGTCAAATATAAAATAAGTAAAATGTTTTTTCAAATTACTTAATAAACACTTCCCCCAAAAATTCCGAATTACATAAAATATTTAATAAACACACAGTTATATTAAGCTACAGTTAGTAATTTAGAAATTACAACAAAAAGACAAAACACCAAAAATTAAAAAAAAAACACGCAACAAAACATTGTTAACAGATATATGCAATTGTAGAAATAAAAGTAGATGTCCATAAGATAGTTTGCTAAACCGAAGAAGTAATTTATGAAGCAGAAATAATATATATATATATATATATATATATATATATATATAAATGACCAGAAAAATATATAGGGTGTACTAAACATAACTTTAAGAACAGGTGGTACAATCACAAGTCATCTTTTAAGCTAGAAAGTCTTAGGAATTCTACTCAACTAGCCAACCATGTATGAACATTAATAGAAAAAATAAAAATGATTCAATTGTAAACTGGAAAGTCATAGCAATATCTGCAACCTTTTGTCAACAAGAAAATTTAACTATAATAACATTTTCAGATTAAAAAAAAACTTTTCAATGAGAGATTCGAAAATTATGACTCGTTGTATACATACTAAAAATTTCTTTTTTGAGTTCATATAAAGTGGGATGAAAACAAAGTATGCATATTTAATTTAACCCCCGCCCCACCGATACATTCCCAATAAACTTGCTTTCCTCCTTCTCCTCCTCACATTCTACCACACCTCATGTTGTGTGCTTATTTATTAATTTTAAATAACATAGCGTTCATTATTTAAAAAAACTGTTAGAAAATCACTTGACCAAAATTGACTGAAGATTCCGAAAGGTTAAAACCAAGGTAGCTGAATCGGATGATCTCCTAATTTTTTTTTATATGTGCGTGTGTGTATGTGTGTGTCTGTTTAGACAGCATATTTTTATTCAAACAGGTTTGGCTAAATAATTTAGACATTTTATTCCTATTTATTTATAACCTGTTTGAATTATTTTAGTAAACCTGTTTGAATATATATATATATATATATATATATATATATATATATATATATATATAAAAGCAAAGTGTCTGTGCATCTCCTGGGAATAAAGTTGGCCGGTGTTTAATTCAAAGTAAAACAATATTTTTAGAATGCTGATTTTACGAACATGCACGCGATATAATAATTGCTGCAATTTTTATTTGTAACAAACTATGCTTTCTCATTGTTTGTTTCATTGTCCTCTCTCTCTCTCTTTCTCTCTCTCGCTATGTGTGTGTGTGAGTGTGTGTGTGTGTGTGTGTGTGTGTGTGTGTGTGTGTGTGTGTGTGTGTCTAACACACATATATATATATATACAATTAAATACGTGGATTATGATACTACGATTAAGCTGTTTATATATCCTTGCATTCATACAACGAATTCCTTTTGGGGATGTTGTAAGACGTGTAAAATTTATCTTTGGATCAGTGTGCTTTCGGCTAATCTATTACCAATTATCATTTATTTTATGTTCTGTATCATGTAGATTTCTTTGATTTTTTTTCATTTTTTTTTTCAAAAAAAATTCTCCACTTAGTAAACGTTTTACAAAAGAATAATAAAATGCAGTTCTTCTGTCAGAATTTAAAAAGATGATCGAGCTAAAAAAGATTTCAGCAACCTATATATATATATATATATATATATATATATATATAGATTGCTGAAATGTTTTCTGTTTCTGTCGAGGCTCGGGATAGCATCCTTTTTTCTCTGAAGCAAGTCTTGCCGCAATAACGCCGTTATATGGTTTATACCTCTGGACGACACTTCGCAGATATCTCTCCCAAGTAAGCCACCCCCATAAAGGAGAACAGGACTAAAGACTGTGTGTAAGCTATCCCGTGTAGCTGCGGAAAGAAATATAAAGGGAAGACAGGCCACCCCATCAAGGTAAGGCCTCAAGAACACCAGAAAGTTGTAACACGAGGGGAAGTGGAAAAATCAGGCGTGGCTGACCACATATATAGAGAAAAGGAAGATCACCACCCTGTGTGAGATCAGGTTGAGATCATAGACAAAGAACATCATTGGAAAATTCGTAAACTTAAGGAATCAGTACATATGCTAGGCCACAAAAATCTCCTTAGCCGTCCAAGCATATAAATGAATACAATATGGGAACCAGTAATAAGGAGCGCCAGAGAAAAGCGATAATAACAATAAAAACTGCAAAAAGGAACTCTTGTAAAAACATGGTGCTGAAGACATTAGGTTTTTAATGCCCAGATATTCATACAAGGACACATGGCACAGTGGATAAAGGCGTTAGTTAGATCCAGTGACAGGACCCAAAGAGTGTGAGTTAGTATTTAAGGCGGTGGTGAACTTGGAGAGGGGAATTAACAGGAGATAACTGATAACTGACATCCATTAGACATGGCACGTGGAACTAGAACAGTCTACCCCAGTAAGCGAAATAAAGGGTTCATTTCGACATTCCAACTACCTGAAGAAGGCCGGAGTGTATAACGGCCGAAACGTTGTAATAAATATGGCGACAAATTAAATAGTGTACATAATACCACATCTCATATAGACAGATAATGAGATACCTCTACCGGCAACTGTTGCGTTGCGTACCTTTGGATTCTAGTAGTCTATCGACAATTACTCAGTACTGATCTCAGTGCTGCATTACAGATTAGATCAGGGACAGAAAACTGTCTTCGGGTTCCTTTTTCTCGCTTTATTTCAGGTTGGAGATAGTGTTTTTCCAAGCGTAGCTTAGATGTGGCAAAAGACCGAAATTAGAGGGCCCTGTGAGTATCGAACTCACTACTCAGTCGTAATTTTTCTAGCGAGACAAGCTTGCTATCCATTACACCGCCTTGAGGTGCCCCAGGTTGGGGATATATTAGTTAGCATTGTTTCTTGGAGAAAACGAGTAGGAAATAGAACGGATATCAACAGTTCGGCTAGCTACCGACCATTTATAAGTGGCGACTTGTCTCTCTCTGCTAAACCATAGCACGCCAAGTAATCTTGGAAATGGAGGAAACTTCACTTCTCTACTGCTGCAACAGTAATGATAGTTTTTGCGCGATATTCCGTCATATCAAAACAAGCCATCACTATCAGGAATACCCTCTCACGGAGTTCAAAATAGCCCACCATAGATTGGGATGTCAAAGTTCTGTCCAATCCTGCAGAACTTGTAATTTCTGTCAAGCGTACTCATACTATAACAGAAAGCTTTCATGGCCAACGCTATCAGACTCCAGTGGCCGAGATATTCGCGCTCAGAATCTAGTCTTCTGTTTTATTTTCATCCAGTGCTGCTTAGAATACCGATCTGAGAATTGTTATAAAGGCTACAGAAATGAAAGAAAGTCTGGTCAGTAACAAATAATAAAGTATTAGATTAATATCTACAGCTTATGCCTGTCTTAAGAGTTGATACAAAAATTTCGGGAATTTAAACCCTCAATCAGAAATGCTGAGATCGATCTTTAGTATAACGAAATCTTTCAAAGAAAATAAGTACAACAAATTACACCAAGAAAGACGTAATCTGTAAAAACCGAACGCAGCTCATCATTGCTGGAAACTTAAAATGCATTTCAATAATAGGATGGAATCCGCACCTTATGATCAGTAAATAATATGAGTCAATTTAGGAAAAGTGAAAGAATCAGTATTATCAAAATTCAATATTCTCTTCTCTACGGACTTTTAAATCCTTGTCCAACTCAGTTAACAAATTCACTAAATCTACACAATAGTCTTCTTTTATATGCCACATTTGTTTCAAGACGTTTTCTTTCTCTTTTAACCCTTTAGGATCCTACGTCTTTTTTTTCTGATACACATTCACTCAAACTTGTTAAGTAGGTTACTTGTCGCTACACCGAGCTTCTCTTAACTTCACTATAGCATGTTGGTAGTAAAATTTACAGGCCTTCTTTCTTCGTTATACCTCTCCAATTTCAGTTGTCTCTTTTTGATTGTATCATCTTTCTTGTTATTCCTATTTTCCTTCAAGCTTTCTTGTTCCTTATGCGTCCATGATATTTTCAGTAATTCTTCGGTAGAACCACATCGTTTCAAGTCTCTTTTTCATCTCTGGAAATACCGCCTAACATTCATCGCTATATTTATGATGGAGTAGTTTTGTATTCCTTTTTTCATTTCTTATGACATTCTTCGAGTTCCTAATAAATTGCTTAATTTCTCGCACGACACGATTTTACGTAGTTCAGCAAATGGTTTTATTAAGTCGTCGTATTTTGGTAGGTATCTATTATAAAAATTAACTAATCCTAAAAAAGATTATAATCCTTTTTTTATTAGTAGATATAGGTACCGCTTAATTTTTTAATTACCTTCGGATCTGGTACAATACTATCTTTTGAAATCAAGCGCCTTAAATATTATACTGTATCACAATCAAATTTATGTTCTTCTGTGTTTATTGTGATTCCCGCATTTTTAACTTGTTTAACACGTTCTATTTTTTGTTTTGTTTTGTTTTAATTTACCATCTTGATAAATAATCATGTTACTAATTTAGCCAGTTAATACGTTTTCCACTGCACTTTGAAAAATGGCACTAGCCGTTTTCACTCCAAAATGCATTCTTGTCTATCTTAATAATCCTATGGGGGTGTTTATTATGGTAATTTCCTTGAATTTATCATCAATCAGCATTTGATTATAGGCAGATTTTAAATAATACATATATTGTGGATACCGGTTTCGATACTGGAAATAGAAAACTAATCCGAGCATATTTTATGATTTACACCTATTTTAAAATTGCCACATATTCTTAAGTTTCCATCTGATTTTCACAAAACAACAATGGAAGAGGCCCATTTACTGTCACTTGGATGAATATCCACCAAATTTCCCTGTCTTACCATTTTCTTTAACTTAGCAACTACTAAAGTCAGGAGGTGAATAGGTAATTTACTGGATAAAATAAGAGAGATTAATATTTTCATTTAATTGTATGCACGCTTTATACGCCTTTAAAGTTTAACACTCCTGTTTTTACTTTTACTGATTTTACAATATTCATTAATTTCGATGTATCCACCTTTAGAACATTTATTCTTATTATTCCATGAATTTCTTTCACATTCCACTACTGTAATAAGAATAATTTCAAATCTGTCACATGTTTCAAAAGTTCCACTAAAATTGATCAAATTCTTTATAAAAGCTTCATCGAATTGTTTCAATTTCAGATGACATTTTCTCAATTTCGGTTGACCCATTTGTTCCCAGTAAATTCTTGGGATTAGCGTGACCTTACTCCCCGTATCCATTTATATTGGAAAATTCATGCCATTTAATTTCATTTTTTCAAAAGAATTTTTTTCTTTGTCTTTGTATTGAAAAAAACCTCATCAAGTCTTTTTTTATCCAATTTTTCTGTACTGTTTTCTTTTTAAGTTTGCATACAGACTGAAAATGATTTTTCTTCCACAGTTAGGACAAACTGTTCCAGAAGTGGGGGAACTTTTTTGTCAATTTCATGCTCCTACTTATAGTATTTACATTTCTTGCGTTTCTTTTTTAGACTGTACATTTCAACATTGGCCTCCGTAGAATTATACTTTCTAATCAGTTCCACTTGTATAACTTCCACACATGCAGTTGGAGACGAATTATTCAATTGTAATTGTTTATGGATATCAGCCATACCTTTAATCAACTGTAATTGAATCAATTCGTTCTCTATAGTCAAATGTTGAGTTTCCAGTTTCTCAATTTCGCAGAGCCTGCCATCTTAACTTAATCTGTGAATATGTTGTATATTTGATTCATCTTGTTTTTGTTTAATGGAAAGAAATTTCAACGAAAGTCAAACTCTGCAATTGTTTGGGGTATATCATAACAGAATCATCATTATAGCTTCACAGCCAGGCGAAGATAGGAAGAAGTTGGTTATTTCATTTTCTCCCCCTCTTTTCTGGTTGTCTTTCAATATTTTAGCTTTAGCATGGGCTGCAAAACTTCGGATCGGATTTTCGACAAATTTTGTTTTGTCCAAGTGACCTAAACATCCTATCGGCAATGCCATATGGATGTATAGGATTGTTCTACGACACATGATCAATAGTCAACCTCCATGTCGTCTGACTGTTTAATCTACACTCAATTTCTCTTATAACCAATACATTCAAATAGGTAAAATCTTATTTGCCAATCCCATTACGGTTAGCATGGATGAAATAAGTTGTAAATTTTCAAAAATTCTAGTTTTAGATAGAGCGTTGAAAAATTAAAGATAAGAAATCAAAACGTTACTTGTAACTGAAGTAACAATGTATCACTAGAAATTAGAGACCGAGCCTGGATGAAAAGCTATGATCTTGGGTGTTATGTTTTTAGACAGGAAAACATTCACTGGTGACATAAATTCTAGTACAGTTTCTCTAAGCCTATTTCCTGTGCTCTAAACAAGACAAATAAATTCTGTGTAATAAGCCAACTCCCATATGGTAGTGAATGGCGAACAATCTGTATACAGGTGAAGAGACTTGGAGCAATAAAACTGTGATAACCATGTACAAAACATGTCAATAACGAGGGATTTTAAAGTAAAATCGGAACTAAAAGAAAACTTCTACTTACAATGAGAAACTGAGTAGGCCACATAATTAGGAAAGAGGGCCAATAGAATTTAAAACTCACAGGATATATTGAAGGCAAGAAACTCTCGGGTAAATATACGAATAACCAACCTTACATGTTCGGGTGAAGGGATGACTAAAAATAAGGATGGTATAATGTCTTGAAGAGACACGGCACATAAAATGAGGAGTAAGTGTCTTGAAGGGGAACAGGGCATAAAAAGGAATATTTTACACGGAATAATGCATTATGCACAGTTGTAAAATCAAATTTACTGTTAGCAAGTCGAGATCCAAGTTTTAATTTCGGTTTAGATTTTAGCTAATAGCATTGTGAAAGACATTAATTCACTCCTCAGCTAGATCAAGTTAGGGATTAATCCCCACTTCCCGGTACGATCATCCGCGTGTACTTGAAATGTGGCCTAAAAATTAATCCACGATTAATGAGATAATATTACTACTTCATGAAGTTCACGCAAGCTAATAGGATATACTCATTTGTGGCGCGATCAAAAACGGACATATTAAAAGACAAGTCATAACAAAAAACAGAGTTAAAAATATATTACCGTATATAGAAATAACGAAAAATAAAAGCAATTAAAAAGACAACTAAACCGATTTATCGGTCCACTCTAATCAGAACAAAGATCAAAGACAAAAATTTACTCAACGACTAAAATATATCACACCCAAGACAAATGGTATATGAAAGAAAATGTAACACTGGCTATAAAGGTTAATTACCTTTATGTCCACCAACTACTGCTAACAGCGAATTGGTTGGTAGGACCAATTCCAAAACGTTCAAGTAATACCCGAAATTAGCCCTTCTCAGCACTGAGAATATGCCTGTGTTATAAGAGTGCTGGCAGTTAATCAAATGTTCAGCTATTGCTGAATCTATTACAATTAAAAACCAATGTAAATTGTCAACGTTCCTCTTTGTTTTCCGTCTTTTTTTAATGAATTGTCTTTTAATATGTCCGTTTCATCCCATTAATACAATTTTATAAATAAACAAATGTAATCTTTCATTTCAGTAATTCTGTTTCATTTGTTTTGATATTTTTGCATTAATTATATGTATAATGTTTTAAAGTAATCTATTGGGGGTAGTAAAATTACAGCTATAAAAGCGAACATAATTAAAACATATATTAATACATATTATATACAAATATATTTAAAAAATGTGAGAGTGCAAATTACTATGAGGTTTTTAAGTTGAAAAAGTATAGAAAAATAGAAAGAAAAAGAAGCTAACCGATTATCGCATTTCACTCCTCAGAGGACAAGTGACGAGAAAAGATATGTATTTGTTCCCCACATCACAAATTTTGCAGAAATATCTTTGGCCCTCGATTTGGTTCTGAAAAGTGAGCAATGATAACCGTATATAACTTCTTCGTTAGTCGTATATGTTTCCTGTTATAATTTTTCGCTTTACCACTTTCTTGTACTTCAAACATTGACTTTAAAATACTGATAGATAGATAGATAGATATATAAATATAGATAGAGATAGATAGATATATAGAGATATATGAAAGTGTGTGCATATATATATATATATATGTGTGTGTGTGTGTGTGTGTATGTCTGTCTCCATATATATTTATGTATATGTGTGTGTTTTTGTGTATGTGTGTATTTATAAATGTGCACCATGGATAGTGGATAGCGGCTCGGATTCGAAGAATCGGCCATCTCAATTTAGCAGGTATATTTACCAAAATTACATAAAGATATCTTCAAATATTAAACAGTAAATTCATTCAATAAAATTACCATTGGCTTCAACCATGGCTACCAGACGACTTTGGAATATTCTGCAACTCTCCTGGGCTGTCTCTTTGTTTACGTCGGTGAATGCTGCCATAATAATTGCCTTCAGTTCATCTTTGGTGTTACTTCCTAAAGGCACTTGATGTAATCCTCCGCAGTGAGTCTGAGGCCCTCAACAGTAAATTCCGGTTTTTTTTTTCTTACCAGATCGGTCAGAGTGAGTTTGACGAGCTACTGTACATTCGTAATCACCATTAGACTCATCCAACTCTTTCCGAATTCTCTGTAATGTCCACAGATTTAAATCCAAACACTCTTAAATATTTGTATTGGAGCTCCGGCCCGAATGTCAAACAGTACAGGCGGAGAGGATAGCGTTATGTTACTCTTTTTTCACAGACGGTGCCATTTACCAAAATCAAAAAACGGATAGAAAATTACTAATATTGAATGAAGTTGAAATATATACGAAATGCGTGTAGCAATTGTTTTCAAATTCGGACAGCCGAAAGTAGGAACATCAGACGTTATAAAAAACACGCGCACTGTGCCCGGCCATCAGTTATAAGCTGGACAGCTGTGAGAAGGATGGAAGTGTCTAGAGATCTCGTTCGGGGCTGTTTGCTTTACGACTTCAAAGTCGGCTCATCAGCTGCTACATCAAGTCGCCGCATATGTCAAGCGTTTGGGGATAGTGCTGTGGATGAACGTACTGCAAGGCGTTGGTTTCGAAAATTCAAGTCGGGAGATTTGTCTCTCCATGATGAGCTTCGCAGTGGACGACATGTCTTGAATGACGGAGTCCTGAAGGCAGCCATTGAAGAGGACAGTAGTCTACCGTGTGGTGAACTTGCAAGTTCAACGTTTCCGATGAAATAGACTTCACCTGCACCGCCTAGGTAAAGACGTACAAGTGGGTTCCGCAAACGCTGTTGGAGGTCCACAAGAGACAACGAGTGGTAGCCTGCGTATCGCTGCTTTCTCGCCACCGTACCGCATCCTTATTCAATCGAGTGCTTACCAGTGATGAAAAATGGGTTCTGTACGAAACTCCCAAACGTTCCAGACATTGGTTGTCTCCTCAGGATGCTGTTCCTCACACCGCAAGACCGCCTATGCACCAACGCAAGATTATGTTTTGTGTCTGGTGGACAGGTCGTCAAGTGGTTCATTATGAACTTCTACCAACGGGCCAAACGGTCACTGGAGACCTATACTCGCAGCAATTGAAACGTGTGCAACAGGCATTGCGTCAGAAGGAGCCAGCACTGGTGAATCGCAAAGGTCGCATGTCGCGCGAGTGGTCAGGGATACCATACAGCAACTTTGGTGGGAGACTTTGTGCCATCCACCTTATTCACCTGACCTTGCACCATCCGATTACAACCTCTTCCACTCCCTGGATAATCATCTTCGTGGGAAATCCTTCACCAATGAATCAGACTTGCGCAAAGCCCTCACGGACTTCTTTGCGTCAAAACCCCCCGACTTCTACCGCAAGGGCATTGAACAGCTGGAGACACGTAGGGAGAAGGTGCTGGATGCCGATGGCGATTACTTCGAAGACTAAATATAAGTTACACATACTGTGAAGAGTTTTCTTTTTTTCCTTTAAAAACGGACAGAACTTTTTTGGTTACCTTATATATTTGAAAATATATACATATATGTCTTTCTCTCTCTCTCTCTCTATATATATATA
>CAHIKZ030004715.1:410000-650000 GCA_903632075.3 Acanthosepion pharaonis | reverse complement strand
ATCGACACCCAAATACACAGACGCATTTGTATTGAAGTTTCCGGAGTGTATGCCAAGCAGTACAGCATGCCGTTTCCATGTATCTGGCAGAGTGAATTGGGTCATAGTGCTCTTTTTCTTACAGACAGTGCCCAATTGACCCTTCTTTACTGTGCAGTTAACAAAATCAAAAACAGTGCACCTGTATGGGCTATGTTCTTTTGATGGAGAGAGTGTGCTTTGTGCCGCACAAGCAACTGATCACCTTAAACAAATAGCTAGATGGATAATAGTTCAATACAAATACATGCAGGGTAGAAATCTCATGGCGAGGAAGAGATAGCGACGAGGATATACAGTGGATGACACTGACAGTCTTTAGCTTGAATTACACACATGAGTGCTGAGAGGTAGATGGCCCTTGTGCAGCAAAAAATCGGACATTGTTGCAATTTGTGTCCTCCTCTCATAACGAAGCAGCCCTATTTAGGGATGGCACTGCTTTCCTCTTAATAAAAAGCGACGTAAAAATTGCATGTTCGAACATTAACCTGTCATAAGGTTTGTATGATTGGGCATCCAAATTGCGCCACCGAAATTTCAGAAAATCAAAACTTAATGAAACAAACAAGTTCATAGCATCTGGGAATGTTATGACTCTTCAGGACAAGATGAAAAACCCTGAACGCAGAACAGCAATTATTGCACGAGTACTTAAACTCATGCTACTCTATCAAAAACCAGACTTCCAGACAGACTCAAAGAAGTAGACGGTGGTTACACCTTCTTCTGGGTAGGAAGACCTGAATTTGCGAAAAGAGAATCTGGCGTAGGATTTGCTATCAGAAAAGATCTTGTGTCGCAACTGGAATCACTTCCAATTGGTATTTCTGACAGGCTAATTTCTCTTCGCTTACCTATCGATAAGAATAAGCATGACACTTTACTTAGTTATTATACGCCTACTGTGAACTCTACTGAGGAGGTAAAAAGAATCCTTTCACTGCAACGTTCGGGAACTTCTAAGGCGGACGTAATTTCGTGACAAACTTTATGTGATGGGGGACTTCAATGCTCGTATTGGATGTGATACACTATCCTGGAATAAAGTCACTGGAAAGCAAGGCGTCGGTAAATCAAATTCTAATGGGGTATTGACGCTGTCTCTTTGCAGTGAATTCGATCTTGTAATTACCAACACAATCTTCCAACAAACAACTAATTTCAAAACTACGGCGACATCCTAGATCAGGACACGACCATCTTATTGACTACATCGTCGTTTGTGGTCATGATCACCAAGACATAAACCTGACGCGATCACTAGCAATCGGTTAATGTTCGTCAGGTCACAAAATTGTTTGATCACATATGGCAATGCATTTGAAGAGGCCTGTTAGAAATCGATCAAAACCGCCAACAGTCGACATAACAAAGCTAAAAGACAGGGAAACATTAGACTCTTTCCAAACCTTTTCATTTCTTGATATAGATAATAAAGTTGAATCGACATGGTCTCTCGAGTATATTCAGCGAAATCATCAAGACTGGTTCGATTCAAACGAGACTGAAATTAAATCTCTCCTTGAAAAAATGCATAAATGTCATCAGGTCTGGATGGCAGACAAAGCATGCCTATCAAAGAAACGGGCTTTTAAATCAGCCAAGAGAATGTTTCAAGCAAAAATGAGGGAGATGAAGGAGGGCTGGTGGACAGAAATGGCTAAAGCTTTGCAGGATGCTGCTGACAGATGTGACTTCAAATAATTCTACCAAAAGTTGAATGGTGTTTTTGGTTCCGTTTCCAGCGGTCTATCACCAATCTTTTCTTCAGACAAAACTCTTTTGACAGACAAAAGCCACATTACAAAATCTGGGAAGAACACTTCTCCACGGTCCTAAATCAGGATTTGTCTCAGAATCGGCATTATCAGAGACTCAGTGTGGTTTTTCGATCTGGAAGAAAAACCGTGGATATGATCTTTTGTCTCCGGCAGGCTCAGGAGAAGGCATGCGAACAGAACAAGGATCTATTTGTTGTTTTTGTCAACTTCACAAAGGCTTTCGATACTATATCTCAAATTTCTCTTTAGAAAGTTTTGTCAAAATTAGGTGTTCCAGAAAAAATGCTCCATATTATCTCCTTTCACAAAGGAATGAAAGCTTTTGTGAGGTTAGGAAGTGAGCAATCGGGCGCCTTTTTTTGTCTCCATTAGTACAAAGCTCCTCTTCTCTTTGCACTTTTGCTTTCTGCTATGCTTAAAAAAGCATTCTCGGAGTGAATGAGTCCATGTTGAATTCAGAACATGTGGAGGTCTACACAATCAGCAACGTTTTAAAGCACAATCAAAAATTGGTCTACAGCTGGTACACAATATTCTCTTTGCACATGATGATGCTCTATTAGCACAGATGATGATGCTCTATTAGCACAGATGATGATGCTCTATTAGCCTTGATAAATTCTCTGAAACAGCGAAAGCATTTAGACTTACTATCAACATAAAGAAGACTGGGCTAATGTACCAGCTAGTACCAGGCAAACATAGGTTACAGAACAGCAAAGATGTGTCATATACAGATCAGTTGTTCTCACAACCCTTCTCTATGGTGCTGAAATTTGAACCCTGTACTGCAAAGCATATAAATAAACTTGACGCCTTTCACCTGCGCTGTCTTCGTGTCATGCGTGATATAAAATTGGATGACAGGGTCAAGAAGAGTGCAATCCTGAAGAAATGTAACAGCATCACAGGCATTGAAACCATTCTAGCAAAGATACAACTTAGGTGGGCTAGTCATATTGTGAGAATGGATGAGCATGGGCTCCAAAAAGAGGTACTGTATGGTCAACTACCAAACTGCAAGCGTTTAATTGGACGTCCACTCTGAAGAAAAAATGGAAAGACAACATAAATTGTCTCCACTTTGATCTGAAAACCTGGGGAGCCCAATCATCAAACTGAAAGGAGTGGCGTAAGACATGATTCATTAAGTTAAAGTGTTTTGAAGACAGTAGACTAAAGCAGAGACGCCATCAAAATCCTGCTTTAACAAATTTCATCTGTCAGTGTAAAACGAAAGTCACCATCCAATTCTGACCCTCATTTATCGTTCACAACAAGAGAGTCCACCATATTTGTACATATATATATATATATATATATATATATATATATATATATATATATATATATAAGCATTTCACCCCAAGCAAGACGGGAGTGTCACTAGCACGCAAGGGGCCTCAGAGAGTAAAAGTAAGAGTAAAGAGAAGCGTTTTAGGAAAGGATAAAGAGAAGGGCGGAGGTCAAGATCAAGGCATCAGAAGATGCCGATTGACATTACATTCATATTTTTGAACATTATAGTTAGCAGCTAAGCAAGTAAGAGGAAGGGTGTTCCACTGTCGGGAATTGCAAGAGAAGAAGCTATTGGAGTAGAAGAGGCGGTTACATTTAACTTTTTCGACAGCTGAAGGGTGGGACCGAGATGCCAACCTAGTAACACGCTTAAATTCATGCATTTGGGGCACCAGTGAAAATAGTTCGTCAGAGCAGTTGCCATGAAAATATTTGTAGAAAAGACAGAGGGAAACGACATCACGTTGTGAGAAAGTGACTGGAGTCGACATAAGATATCAGGGCCTATCTCGAGATGAACGACGGGGGCACCAGATCATATATGGCAAGAATGCAGATACGAATGGTAGATTTGTAGATTTGAAGGATGGGAAAAACCTTTTGGCGCGACACAGAGAACCAACTTTCCTTGCGGCAGACGTAGCTATTCATTAAATGTAGTCGTTCCACAGAAGTTCAGTGGAAAACGTGAAACCAAGAAGGCACAGAGAGACGATCTCGTGAAGTTGAGCATCAACCATGCTGATAGGAGGCAGAGAGGTTTCTCTATGGCGGGAAAATGAGAGCAGTTTCGTTTTGGAGTCATTAAAGTTTACAAGCCATTTCCTGCCCAATTTAACCACGTATTGGGGGGGGGGTCCTTATCGAGACCAATGGACAGGTTAACTTAACAGAAATAGTGTAGGACAGGATAATGCATTGAGAACACCAGCGTTCATATGAAAGCAACTGGAGGAGAATCCGTTTAGGACGAACTTCATTCCACGGTTTGACAAGAATGATTGAATGAAATCAAATAATCGCCCTCTAATACTGTATCCCTGAAGCTTACTTAGAAGGCCGGCATGCCAAACCTTATATTAGAGATATCTAGAGCCACAGCACGAGCTTCACTGTTATTATCAAGAGTTCGGTATTAAAATTCAGTTATGACCTAAGTACATCAGCGGTAGACCAGGCAAAGCGGAAACTATATTGTTTGTCAGAAAGAAGTTCGTGGGATGTAAGGTGCTTAACCACTTCGGCACTGATTAAAACCTCGAAGACATTGCCGAAGAGTGGTAGGAAACTGATAGGACGGTAGTTAGATAGGTCAGAAGGGTTTTCAGAGTTCTTAAAAGCAGGGACAACAGATGAGGACTTCGAACAAACTGGAAAGCAATAGTCAGCGAAGTAATATTTATATAGTTTGGAGAGAACTGGAACCAACTCAGGAGTACATTTCTTTAGGACTACGGCTGGTATCCCATCACCACCACTTGCTTCATGAGAGTCTAATTTAGAGATGATGTCCAATACCATCGACGGGGATAGGCTCATCTCACTCAAAAGAGCGTCAGTTCTAGGGGGCGGGAACCAGGCGTGGGTACTCCGAAAGAGTTGAGTGTTGACTTGGTTGAGAATTTCCGAGCAAAGCATTCAGCCTTATCAGCTGAGAAAGCTGAGGACTTCGAATTGAATGAATAAGGGAGGGATTGCGGATTTGCTGTTGTTCAGTGCATTCTTTCAGAGCCACCAGCAGTCTTTAGAACCAAACTTGCAAGATTCTATACGTTGTTTCATTTTATCAGTAAATATTAACTTTGCTTTCTTGAGAATGCGCTTGTACTCGTTACGAGTCGAAAAGACGTCGCAATCAGACATGTAGCTCCAGTACAAACGGACGAAATGATTCTTATGGGCTAAAGCTGCTGAGTAAGCACTTGAGAACCAAGGAAATTTATTTGTATTTTCTTGCTAGGATGAAAGCCTCGATACCGGCTTTTAACCAGCAGGGAACTCAGATGTACATTTTTGAACGGGGTGATTAAAAAACACATTCCAAGGGACGTCGCGTATAAAATCATGGAACGAGTTCCAGTCTGCGCGTTGATAACATAAAGACTCGTGGCCTGACGATTGCGTCTAGCATGAAACAGCCTGTCGCCTCTGAGTGTTGACTTCGTTGTACACTTTTATATATATATATATATATATATATATATATATATATATATATAAATTGTTATGTCTTTTTTTCTAATTACAAATGTTACAATGTGTTTTTCTCTAATTACAAAATTACCTGTGTAATTTTCACACTTATCGCTAGTAATACTATATAGCTAACTTTGTTTTTAGATTTGTTTTAACACTGACAATGATCACGAAATCCCTCTTGGAAATGTTACAATAAACAGAGGTCCACGTTAAAAGAACGTGAGCTATATTTTGCAGGAAAAAGTAACTACATGAGGGCAATGAAAAATATCAGATTTCTGAAGGCCTTGTTTTCCCTTTACTTTCATCAATGTGCGCTAGAATGTTTTGCCGAAGATAAATAAATAAAAGAATATTAATAGCAAGATGATACACCATCAGATGACTCGACGTTAAAGAAAAGGGATTTTTAATAAATATAACGAAATAAAAAGCGATAAAATAGATATTAATTATTTATCAGCGAATCACAGGACAGAGCAAATGATATATCATTGGCTTCGTTTAAATAAGAAAGCATAAAATTATAACAAATGATATTAACAAATATTTTAAGCTGTTTCCCTTATGTTAACCAGTTTTAATAAAGATAGCAACGTTCTTGAGAAATGTTCTCAAATGAAAAATCAACTTTTTTTTTCTGAAAGATTTACTAGTTAACACTGGTAAATACTAATACAGAAGCTGCTAATAATTATGAAACAAGGAAAAACGTTCTGCTTAGATTATCTTATCACACAAAATAAATCTAATTAATTAAAATAATTAATAATACACGAATAAATAAAAACGGAATATTTTTCACTCACATTCGGAGACCAATCCTGATCATTACCCTCCATGGTATTCAGGCTTACACCCTTATCTTTGCTGGTCTTTACTTAATTTAATATGAAACAAGCATCGGATATGGGTGACCTCTAAGAATTCAAAATTGTGCTCATCCTTTTTCCAAGGAAGAATATGTTGTGCAAGTCTTCCAGTGGAAAGATATGAAAACCATAATCAATGGTGGTTATATCGAACAGGGCATAAAAAACATCGTCCAGAATAGATTTTTACACTGAGTTCAGAGCCGAATACTAACTCTGGTAAAATATACGCAGTAGCTGAAATTATTAAAGAATTCATAAACCTTATTGCTTTTATAAAACGTTTTAGTTGGTGTAATTTGCGGGAAAGATCGTGAAAAACTTAGTGAGATAATTAGTACGAATGAGGATTACCAATCCAAATATCCTGTGGATTACGGCGATATCTACTTTTAAAAGCATATCATTAGCATTTGCAGAATGACAAAGAATTGTACCAAATAACTGAAACCATATCAACTGAGTGTTTTCAACAACCGCAACAACTAAAATCGACAGCATATTTAACTCGAAAAGAGAATGACGATAATCAAGATTTTACACTACTTCAAACAAATGCTAGGAAGGAAGACCACATCCATACTGGAAAGAACGATAACAGCTAGTGAACTTTATAAACTTATTTTCCTGATAAAACTGTCTTGATTGATTGATTGATTTGTTCTTACGTCTTATCAACATTTTGCAGGTTATTTAAAGCCAGGACATATTTTAAGATTGTAAGAACTTTTTTTGAGATAATAATGATTTACTTATACAAGTCCTAATAATTAACTAATAGCTAGGGGGAAAGACGGATTCATATGTTTCTCAAGAATATTTGCGCGTAAGTGAATATGAGAGAACCCTACTGGAATTAGAACACTGCTGATTTCCAATTCTGAACTGTTATCCATTACACCACCTGCACATCCAAGCTTACTGCACCTTGTATTACCAAGCAGTCACCCATATAGTTACTGACCAGGTTCGACGTTGCTTACCTTCGGTGATCGTACGATAATCGATGTTCCAAACTGTTCTAAGAGAAAGATTTTATAAATTTCAACCGATGTCAGTAATTCACTGAATTAATGTTGAATGTTTCCTTACAAGAACACGGTTGATGTTACCATTAACGTAGAAATGCTAATGTAATAAAAATTGGGATAACAAACACAAAGATGTACAAAGACTTGCAAAACTGACAAATAAGAAAACAAAATTAACTGAAATCCGCAGAATCAGTGAAGGGATCGTTTGGGGCAATTCCGTCTGCAATGCGCGTCTGAAATTACCTGAACAACATGCGTAAAATATTTGTTAAACTTTGCAGAATGTACGCTTAACCAAACGTGTTTTAATTATTGTTCGGAAGAAAATGTACATTCTGTTATTGATACTTAAGGTGGGAAAACTACACATGTCTGAAATAAAACACAGAGGGAAAAAATATCTCTTTTTCATGTCGAAAATGTCATTCTAGAACGAAAGCCATTGTATGCTGAATGAACTTGTGGACGAAACATAGCCTAACTGTGAGTGATATTTTTTTCCTTTCTTTTTTTGTTCTGAGATTTTATCACACACGTCGATTCGATTTGCTTGCTTCAATGATAAATAAATTCACAAAATATGTTTCAAAATCTTAAAAATATATGTTAAAATAACCGCGTAAGATTAGTATTAACGCTTTTGAATATCTATGTGCCCTGCCTTTTCAGGATGTTGGCAATCATGGTTCTCTACAACTTCCTGTACTTTTGTAGCTCTTAGTAGGGTTTGTCTTTTTTCTCTCTTAATCCCTGTTCTGTCAACTATTTACGTTATGTTAGGTGAGTTATTCGCTAATTTTCTCTATTCTTAATCGCTAATTTTCAAAGTGTCCTGTGAGTTTTTTCAAGCCCTCTCATCTCATCATATGTCCTATAATTTAAATCTACGTCTTCCTGATTTTAAATAAAAGTGCCCTTTTTGTTTCCATTTTACTTAAAACATTTTCTTAACTAACACGTTCAGGCCACGGTATTTTCAGCATCCTTCTGTAGAACTACATTTCCGTTGCCTCACGTCTCTTCATCTATGAGTAGATTTTCCACTATTACTGATATATACGAGGACCGATATTACATAACACTTCAAAGGGTCTTTTTTGTTTCTAATGAATTTGGCATATTTCTTAAATCTTTGCTTAGCTATTTCGCTATCCCAACGCGCCTTCAGATTTCGGTGTCACATTATTTATCCCCTGCTAAAATACTTCCTGGATATTGAAAGTTACGTACTTGCTTGATTTTAGTGTCTCCAATTCCTATTTCATATCTTAGGCTGTCCCTTTTGTTGACAACCATACGTTATGTTTTCTTACAATTGATATCTAGTACTTTCTTCTCATTTTATTTTACAACATTCTGTAGGACTTCCCGTAGTCTTCTTTTTTACCTGCTATCAACACAGTGTCATCTGCCTACTTTATGTTTTTAAGACTGTGTCCACCAGCAATGAATCCTAGTATGATTTCTAATTTTCTCATGATTACCTCACTATGAAGTTTGAATAAGTCCGGTGAGAAAAGACATCGTTGTCTTACGGCTAATTCTGTTTTTGTGAATTTACTCAATTTTATTTTCTGTTTGTATGCAGGGAATGTATTAACGTCTTTAGGTCACTTCATGGCATAGGCCCTCATACCTGAAAGCAACTTCCTTTGATATTTGTAAATTGACATTAATCTTTGGGAAATAGATTTGTGATCTTGTTGCTGTTTTCATAGTGTGGAATTTGTGTTGTCCTTTCCACTGATGTTCGTCCAAGGTGCGAGAGAGCGGTTCCGACTTTTTGTTTAACTCATAGGTGAGGAAGGGAGGAAAGATGAATTCATGCATTTTCTAAGAAATTAGTATATATCTGTTCATCCTCTGCCGCGTTCTTTTGAGCGGGTGTAGGTGATGACTGATGTTGATTACTTTTTTGACCAACAGGATGAACAGTCTTCTTTGAGCAGTCAAATGTCAGCTTACCTAGAAAGAAATAATTTAAAATCAAAAAGAAAAGTTTTAATTAATGTATGCAATATTTCACAGCATTCGTATCACTCCTTCATAGTCAGCCTATGAATTTGTCAGTCCACCCTTGTACAATAGTAAACTTCCAAGCGATTTCTGTTTGCAAAGTATCCAGCTATTCATTTTCCTTGTTTTGTAAGAGAGAAGGGCTTGTGTCCAAGTTATCGAGGTCTCGTAGCCTTCTCCTACAGTCCAAATTTGCCTCCTTGCTACCACTGGTTTTACCTAAACCTAATGACGCCATTTAAAGATTTCAGGCTGCGGATGAGATTAAGGAGAAAGTGACGGGACAGATAGCAGCAATCCCTAAAGGGAACTTTACAAACCATTTATAAAAATGAACGTTAGGCTAAATGTATCGGAGAGTACTTTGAAGAAAAAGCTGAGGCCTCTTTGACGTAGATCATCTATTTTTGTTAATATTAAATGGGTGTAATATTTCCGGGGAGACACACACACACACACACGCACACACACACACACACACGGAGGAGGAGGCACGGTGGAGTAATGTTTAGCGGTTGAGGATTGAGGAATCGGAGAGCCGAGTTCTTAGGTGCCTAAATAAGTCCGGAGCTATAGAAATGATGGAATTGACGAATACTAGTGGGCTTACGCTGATTTATACTCGTTTGCAAATTCTGACTAGTTCTAGAATAACCTTCCTCATACTGGCATTTCTTAGTTATTTTTTGTTAGTTGATTTGTTGAACGGCAGGCATATCAACTCCTTATGGTTCATTTAATGCCGTAATTTAATTTTTTTGATAGCTTTGAAGTAATAAAAATATATGTTATTCTGCTTTCACAATTGAATACATGGTAGATGATACTCATCTTTCGTGCATATACATATTTATGTAGACATAATTACTAGAGGCGGTGATATATGTGTTTTATGTTGTAGTTTTTTTCAAGTTACATTTTGGAATACCGTTTGATTTAAGAAATGGCAGGATATTATATGTATTACTGTCATAAAAAGCTTCCTGATGGTTGGTTTTGTTTGGCGGCATATCAACCACTATATGTTATTTAATGCTGAAATCTACATAACTTGAACGCAACTTTATGCTTTCAACTGCAGATAAAATATCTTGCTGGTCATGTATTGTCGGTGTTTTATATATAAACATGTATTGCTGTTATTTTTACTATTAAAATGTATTTTAATACTTTCACACTGTTTTTGTTTGGGGGGCTCACTATTTACCGATAGCTGGGATCCAAACAGATGTTACCATCCCGGGTTAGGGTGGACCTGAGAACAACAACAACCTATAGGTAGTTCCAGGCTCCTTACAACCTACAATTTCCCGATCAGAGTCTCTGCTGCTGGATATATCACACTGGCATTTAAAGCGTTAATTAATCGTATTCATTTCGCTGTAACTTTTGATTATCTTTTTATACAAAAGAAGTTTTTTACCGTCAAGAACCACAACAATTTCCTTCCATATTGTATTCTTCAAAAAAAGTTATATAAGTATTCCTATCATTTGATAGTCTTACTAGCGCACACACACACACACACATATATATATATATATATATGTGTGTGTGTGTGTGTGCGTGTGTGCATGCGTGTGTCCGTCCGAGGCAGGAGAATGTAGATTTCATACTAAACAATTTAAATTTTCTCGTACTTTCTTCTTAGCATTTTTAGCCATGAAACTAAAAACACCCATAATTGCATCTGTTGTCAAACATCACCTGACAAATTGCATTCTTCATCAATTCTCTCTCTTTCTTCACCTCCTGTCCCTTTCACGGTTCACAAGGTCAGACGAAGAATAACAAAGACCGGACCGTCTCTTTTAACTACTATAGATTTCGGCTTTAAGTACTTTTATGTCTCGCCTCTGTCAGAAAAGAAAAGAAAGAAAACACATTTATCTGGTTCTTGTCATTCAACATATTTTTTGCGTCTTTAACAGACAAGATCAGATATGCAAAAGATATTAATCTTATATTTCCCACAGAGACGCTGTAGCAATAAACGTGCCTGTAAAATACATTACACGTACCAACAGTCTGTCAATATTGACAATAGGTACATCAGCTACTACTGGCTGAATATATAAAGAGCAAGCATCGATTACTGGTGTAATCGCTTGAACATTCTGTTCTATATCGGCGAACACAGGAAATGATTATCATCAAGATTAACGATGATAATTAGTGCAAGATTCATACCTTTACTGAAGTAATTTTAGCAGTCTCGACTGGAATTCTTTGTTCGTTTTTCTTCATTCTGCAAATTAAAAGCAAACACCATCTGTCTGCCTAAAAATACATTATATATTTGTCTTGTGCTCTACAAGGAAGTAAATCAATAAACACAATTGTGTTGCACAAATCCGACAGTTAATAAATATATACCCATTGGGATTTACTTAATTTACTATAAAAACATATGGGAATAGCTGAAAAATTACTTCACAATCATTTGTACGTGTGGGACATAAGATCTCTCAGATTACGAAAGTGGTGTAATTAAACTGTGTTAGTATAAAAATATCAACATCAGGAAAAAAAAATTAGGCTGTGAACTGCGTGATCAAACAATTCGCTATAGTCAAATAAAAAAAAAATAGTTATGTTTTCTAAAGCCGAGATGAAATATCGACATATTAACGGCCAGTCCTCCATGGACCTAGCAAATAACACAGGCGTCTCCCATAGGTCCCATCTCGGACAAAACCTCATTTCAATTTACATAAATATAAGAATAAGAATATACTTAGATCATTTGTGAGTATCTATGCCGATGATACGACAATATACGGGTGCATCTCTAAAACTCGTGATGATCAGTGATTGACAGGATGATCCCTCATCCGATCTAGCTCTAACTTATCAGTGGGAGAAAAAAACTGGCCTGTTACATTCTATGACTGGTAAACGATACTAGTTACATTTCTTCATCGCCAATCGAACTCCAAACTACCACCACGATGAATAGATGCTCTCTCGAGGAGGCTACATGTCTTGAGAGACTATTGGGGTTTAAACTCACCGCTGGCCTCAAAGGGAACTCCTCCATACAATCCTTCACTAAATATGCAGGAAAAATGGTCGGTTCCCTGTACCGCTCCAATAAGTACGTGACTCTTCGTGCTATCTTCTACCTTTACAAGAGTCAGTACACGCCTAAAATGAAGTACTGCTGTCATATTTGAGCAGGAGCTGCTCAGTCTCCACTTTCCAGTCTCGATAGAGTCCAAAAATGTCTCAGATTCCTTGTATGAGACAAATTATTTCCCATCCTCCAACCACTCTCTCTCTCTCTCTCTCTTGCTCTGCATTTCTTGGTTCCGACAGTTCTAACATTCGCGACCAGGATCCACTATGCTATTCACATTGTAGCAAACCACCCACGTCCTCTCTGTATTCCACTGGCGGGAAGTACATTCCACTCGAACAGCTTTTTCCCGCGAACCAATCCTTTGTTGAACCGACTTCTCTGATCATGAGAACCACTTCAAGTCTAAAAAAACTGCTTATTCCTGTAACCTTCAACAAGGGCAGTACATAAGTAAAAAAAATTAATACAGAGATGAGAAGCCGAAAAAGTTTCCTCACAAGGTATAAACAATATTTTAGTGTATCGTACGGTACCATTATCGTTAAATTATTAAAATAGAGCTTGCAATAACAGACACTTCTTATATTAGTCAAAATTTGTGAAAAGAAATTTACGTGCAATTGTTAACAAGCCGTTGGACATTCAGATTAGTAATCATTTTGTCAGTATTTTGACGAATGCACAAAGCTGAGTGAAGATATTGTTCAGATAAAGCTGTTATCTAATATGATATATTTTAGTTACGATATTGAAATTAATTTAGAGAACTGGTCGCTGAAAACATCTGAACTACTTGAAAAATTTAACTTCAAAAACGTTTATGCCTACTCACTGTTCACTGTTGCATTCTGCGAGAAAAGCAAACTTCATTTCATAGATTATGAAGTTATTCGTTATATAACAAGAACGATTTGATAATAGCAGCTATTAAATGATTCTCTTGATTATTAAGTCGGTTGAATTAGAGATGTTTTAAGAAAAATATTCTGTAAGCATTCTACAAAAAAAAATATGTTTTCTTTGCAAATTTTCAATGCTACCCTTTTGGATGTGCCAAGAGCAAAATTAAAATCTGATGCATTTGATTCGTGAAGGGATAATGACTTTACAGTTCCAAATTTTCATTTTTATAATGAAATAATTCTTAATTGGTTACATTGGCGACTACATTTCATGTTTGTTGGTATGGGTTGGTACGGAGGAATTAGCAGATAAAGTTAATATATTTAAGAAAAATTGTAACACTGTAATCGCCATTATAGTGTTACAATGTATTTCTTAATAAATATATTATTGCTCTTACTCTATAAGTCTGTTATCTAATGATGAAAAGGCATTTGCTTTACGCAATAAATATTTATTTTTCAAAATAATCACTTGCCTTGTCAAGGCTCTTAATTCAATGATAAATATTAATCACACACATCGAACATTATTAAGTAACAAATCATAACTCAGCAAATAACTACGTGTTAGAATACGGACTGACTGACCCATACTCGTGTACATTATGTGTATGTGTATGTATGTATGTATAATTATAATATATCGAACATGTAGAGCTGTTAATAAAACAGTGCCCGATGTAATACAAAAGAGCTATGAAGTAGATATTAATAAATATACATATTATCCCTCACCGCTAGCACAACGCGAAGTTTCATACACAAAGCAATCTACAGGTTCTGAGTATGGACTGACCATTACGTAATTTGAATTTTAAAGAATATATCTGATTATTTCAATGTCGGCGCTGTTATATATTATACTGGGATTACAGGTTTTTTTTAATTTTAAAAATTTTATATGGCATTTTAAATAAACAGGATTTTCATATGTATATAAGAAAAAATTCAATTTTTTTTATTTTTGAATTGTGAATATTAATTATTTAATTAAACAGAGATTACTTGTTCTTATTTAAAAAAAAAAAAAAAAGAAGAAACAGTAATTTATATTAAAATAAAAAAGTTATATTTAAAAAAATAAACCGTAATTTACATTAAAATTTAATCTGGATCATCGTATTTAAGCATATATTTATTTTTATGCTTACATGTAACCATCAATTCATTTCTCTTCTTTAATAAGCTCGAGTTATTTAAGTGTTTTAAGATAACCTATTTTTAAAAAGACATACATCTATTACCTTTCCCGTTATAAGATTTGGCTCTTCCTATATTATTCTAGTCATTAAAAAGGAAACTGCCATTAATGAGATATACATTATTACGCAGCTGTTTGTAATTTATGGCACTTCTGTTTATTAAGTAAATTCAGTCATTATTATTTTGTATTTTTATGTTGTTTTGATTTCATTTGCCATATTCATTCAGGACGTGGGAAATCAAGGCTCTCCACACCATTTCTCCCTTATAGCAATGTTTGTCCCTTTCTTTACCTCTCATTCCCTTTCCTGCCGTCCATTACACAAGTTTACTCGATCATTCCCTTTGTTCCAGTTGCCTCGAATATATCATGTGAGGTTCAAATTCTCTAAGCCTCTTTCCTCATTATATGTTCTTGAAATTGCAATTGTCTCTTTCTGTTTCTAAATACAAGTTTTAATGAAGGGTAGGAAGTTGGATAGTCGTAATCTTCCACGTCCTGAGAGATCATAGCACAAAGAACTGACAAATCTCAACAAAAATGAATCAAATTCTCTAAGTTAAGAATAAGAAATAAACTATGCAAAGCAATTTATTTCCGAAAATGACGTTATAATTTGAGTCTAAAAGTTTATTCACTTCGTTAACAGATGTCGAGCAAACTGTGACACGTGTCTTTTAGGGTCACTTCCACTTTCCACTCGTCGATCGCTTACGTATTCTGATAAAAAAAATAGCATCTGCTAACATATGGATGCACAAGACAAAATCCCATTTTTCCACCACAAGATGATATAAGCTAATAAAACAAACGTGTTATTTTACTTAACAGTGAATAATGTTTAAATTTGAATTCTTTAGTCATTATAGCTGATTTCCAAGTTCGTTATTTTAATACTCACATGCCAACCTTTTTATCACGGATACGACAGCCACCGTATGTATTTAAGCGGTACATCCCTATTTTAAAAGATGGAACCATGGTAGCTTCTTATTTCGTTCAAATTATCTATTACAAGGAGATTCAGATTAAGTAGTTTTGCACAACACTGCAAATTGCTACTAAACCAAAACATTAAACTGAAAAGTTGCTTCCTGTTATTTAATAGCCTCGTCAGATCGAGACTTTCATATGGATGTCATGCATGGTACCAAACCTGTTCAGAAATATCTAAACTGCATACAGCCGTGGTGTAAGACCAATGATTTAAAATGGCTTAAAGCGAGTGAATTCTATGGGTCTTGGTAAAGACCTCACTTTTTCGAACCTTGTGAACTGGTGTTACAGCATCACAAGCAAAGAACTGTACCAAAGAACAGAAACCTCATCCCTTGGGAATTCTCATCAATAGAAATAGCCGAAATGAACAGCGCATGTAACTCGAGGGGAACAAATATAATCAAGATTTTGACATTCCACACTACTTCAAATAAAAAGATTAGGAAGGAAGCCCCCATCAATACTGAAAAGAGCGATAACAGCTACTGCACGTGAGAAAGATATTCTCATGAAAAATATTTTAAGAGAAAGATTTTATAGAGTTCAACTGATAGTAATACAACCTGCTCGGTAACTGAATGGTGAATTTTTCCTCATAACTGGTAATATCACCATTACCATAAAATCATCCAGTATTTCGTTACATTTTAGACACTGTGTTAAAGAATTTTATAGATAAAAAACAAGATATAGTGATTAATACAGGCTGGTAACTATAAGCTAAGTACCACTGAGTTTGTCTCCTAGATCAATGCTAGAGTTTCTCATGATAATCATGAACTGATCAAATATTATGGACTTGTAACAGTCAAGTTTATATTCTAAATAAAATATTTATATTCTAAATAAAATATATTCATTATTCTACGAATTCTAATATTCGAATGTTTTTTTTTTATTTTTGTGACAACGTTTCCATCAAAGCGTTCTTCGATTTCCCTCCGACATAGATTTAATCTGAGAGTCCTTGAGACTCGCCAAGTACTTTCTTCTTTAAAAAAAAAAAAGGTGGGGTTCATCGAAACAGGTTTCTGAACTTACAAAATCAAACAATGAATTTAAACACTCTCGTACTAGACTGGAAATAATCGTTCGAGTTTACTACATATATAAAAAATGGAATAGTTTAGTAGATTAATAGCGTGTGCCCATTAGGGATGTCTAAATTTTTCCAGCGAAAAATCGGTTTTCAAACTTTTATTTGATTTTTAGTTTTCAAAAAAGAACTTTAGAAAATTTAAAAACAGACACACGCACACCACCACTACCACAACAGCAACAACAAAGTCAGGTGTTCATTTCACCGACCGGCTTACGACAATGTCATGGGATCTTTCCCAGCTGCGCTAGTCGAACTCTCTGCTTTCGGGCAGAGAGGAACCTGGACGAGGCTATGTTTCGTCCGGGGAGGTAGACAGACCCAATCCCGTTTATGCGGGGTCTACGGGAATTTTTTGGCCGAGCCTCCGGGCTCGGGAACCCCACTTTAAATTCGGCCTTGTGCCACATGTGACTGCGTGGGGCAGTTACTAAATAGCGTCATGTTGAAACAACTGTTCTGGCACGGTCACCGAAGTTAACCAACGTCAAGCTTGGTCAGTACCTAGATGAGTGACCGCTTTTGAATACCAGGTACTGTATGCTTGGATGTACAGGTGGTGTAATAGATAACAGCTCGAAATTAGAAATCCTTCAGCCGTGTTCCAATTCCAGTCAGGTGCGTTATATTCACTTCTGCACGAATAACTTTGGGAAACATATACACCAACGTCTTCTCCGCCCAACTATAGATTAATTAGTAGGATTTGTATCAATAAATCATTATTATCTCACAAAAGTCATTACAATCTGAAAATATTTTCAAGCTTTAGATAAACTTTTATTTAATCATTTTACTCTAGATGCAAGGGGCTACTGAGTGAGAGAGAATATAAGACACATAAAACATTATTATTAAGGAGTGAGAACAATAAAGGAAGAGATATGGACGAGAGTACCACAAGCAAAACGCGTGAGAGAAAAAAAAACTAATCGTATAGAACATACTGTTACATCTAGCCATTTCAACTACAAACGTCGTAAAAAACAAATCTATCAATCAATCAATCAAAATTCTGACCGACCACGACTTCTAGTTACGTATCAGGGGATAGATAGTGCTTTTTTCGGGGGGGGGTGACATTTATACTCTATCTGGAATCTCAAAAACATCTATAAACTTTAAAAGATCATAATTTTACCTCCAACACAATTTATACATAAAGCGTAGAAATTTTATATTCAGTCTTTCTGGTCACCTGGTAGTGTTGTCTATCTAGCCAGTGTCGCAGATCATTTATCATTGAATAAAGAGTTTGATTACCTCAGACAGCTGCAATGTGCTTTCAATAAACAATGTATTAAACCTTCATTATAATATTTGCTTTTAGATTTAAGAAAACAACGCTAGTAACAGACAAACTATATATATGTATGTGTGTGTGTGTGTGTGTGTGTGTGTGTGTACAAAGTCACAGTGCTGTTATTGCTAGCAATCTGTTCACTAAAACTAGGTTCTTTCTGCTAGCTGCCTTATGTACAAACTTAGCTACACTTAGTAAATGGTGTATTTTTCCGTGTATGTTACACCTACCAATATTTACTGACTGTATCTCCATACTGCCTTACATGCTCTGTACACACCTCTTATTTTTTTTAATAGTTTTGTAAATTCCGGTTTAGTCTGTTGCATTGACTTTTGCACTAATGCCCGTAGGAAAAAAAACCTTAATTAGTATCTTCTCATTCTAGCTATGAGCTAAATAGCAATATAAACCTTAGGACATTTCTAAAATCCAAAAGGCAACGGAAAATCCCGCCACTATATTTTCCAAGAAGTTATGGCAATTAACATATATTAATGAAAAGAAACTGTGGAGAGCCATGACCGCATCCGAAATCAATATGACTTATTTTTTAAGTTAGTAAGGCAGGTGAGGAGTTCACAATAGAGTAATTGATAGCGGCTCACATTGAGTAATCGGAGAGCCGAGTTCGAATTCCAGTCGAATCCATTACATTCATTTGGAAAATGTATGAATCCTCTTCCTCTCCCTCAAGCTATGGGTAAATAGCCGGACAGACCGGGTTCTATAGCCTTGAATGGCAACTGGTCTACTACTGGCAACCTACTGCGGGAAAAAATTTGCCTCGTCAGATACATGATCACCTAAGCTTGGCACATAACTGACTGATTGAAGGCAGGTGAATTGTGTAATTTTTCTGTTAAAATTGTAGAAAACGGGAATAGAATGTATTGTTTTTATTTTGGCTTTTTATGATTACAGATATATCGTCGCCTGTGTGGATGACTTGTTAATCCCTGCTGCAAATACCTGCTTAGGTATATTTGAGTTTCTTCAACTTCCACGGCGGTATATACGTGTTTCCTGTTTAGAACTGGGTTTTCGGTTCCTTCTAAATTCTACTTCAACCGTATACTTTTGACGTCTCCGCTTAAAATCTGGAATTTTATTCACTATTTATTTACTTTTATCCAACAAATAGGAATAGAAAAGTTCGTTTACCGTCCTGTCCACACTCCTCCCCGGTCTTTTGAATAGTAGTACGGTTTATGCCTTGTTTCATGTTTAGGATTGTGTTTCCGGGTCCTTCCAAAGTATTTTCATTTTCTTTCACTTCCATTAGTTCCCTTGAGTGGGGTGAATTGATTTAAAAAATGGTGAGCGAACATTTGTTAGAGTTTATGTCAGATCTGACGTTATCAGTTGCTGAACAAGATAAGTACACTTAAACCATTGGTCCCGATGATTTTTGTTTGCACAACCATTGACAGCTTCCGAACAATTTTGTCTGCCTCTTTTGACGCCATTACCGTGGTAAGATTTGAACCCAGATCTCATAGTCCGAACTCGAATGACTTTATGCATTAATAGTTATTATACACAACCAACTTGCATAAACAAATTACATACTTATACAGTATCGATATTTGGTAAGCATGGCACATCGACAAAAAACAAGTTACGAACGTTATATTGGTCTGTGAGACGAGCTTGCTACCTATATAGCACTACGACAGAAAGCCCAAACATTTCTTATACACCACTTGACGTATGGAAATCGATATTGATTTTTTCTTTCAACGAAGAATTTAGAAATATTATTTCATTTGTTTATTTTTGATCATGTTCGGAGCGACGAACGCTTTCTCTGGCATTCCTATTGAATTCATTCTGTTCGAATTTCCCTCTACTTAGGAAGTGATATTCACAACTTGATCAGATGAAAAACCGTGACTGATTCCTTTCTAGTAAAATTCAATTTTTTCATGAAGATTTATAATATTCCCCATATTTTGCAACGTTGATGATTTCTCGTATCTTCATTGTATTGACATTGGGCTTTCAAAATTATACATTTCTTAAAGATATGAATGAAGATAAAAGCAGTTTCTTAATCTCAGATGTTGTTTTCTGCGTCTCCCGATGAATGCTGAAAAAATGGAAAATCAAAAGAGTACGCTTGTCTTGAGCAAGACTTTTACGCTCCCCTCCCCCAAGTAAAAGAACGTTTTGTTTATTTATTTTCCTGTAAGGGAAGATAGAGTAGACATGATTAAGATCACGTTGCTGTTATTAATGAACCATAAAACATTACTGGAGGAACATTATTTTTGTTTAAAAAATGTTTATGGGCTAGGTTTTCACATCTTTTCTTTATTTCACCCTAAGAAATTGATGAGTTATTTATTTGTTTTCTAGAATCTATTACAGTCATGTGCGAGAATTCTTGTGAAAAAGGTATAAAACATACAATATTATATTATAATTCTGTGCTTTCCTTCATTCCTTAGTTGACTATTCTATTTTGATCGCGAAGAAAGATAGAAAAGGCATACAAGAATATTGCTGTTTTCAGTGAGAAAGAGAAAGCAAACAATAGTGCTATTCTTCTGTTTAACGTCTGCTTTAGTGAAATGGAAAACCTGTAAAATGAAATTCTCCAATTCAGACAAATCCCAGCGCATTTTTAAAAATAAATAACATGAATTTTCAACATGTAATGACATTTTTCTATCATTTCCTGTTTTCTTTCCTGCCTTAATTTCTGAATTAAAAAAGATGTGATGTTTTTGTCGTTGTCACGGTAAAACAGAAAAAAAAAGTTTTGCTTGAAACGAGAAGGATTAATACCGAAAACCCATGGGAAGAATTGAGGATTTAATTCACACATATATAAACAACTTGAATTGTATGTTGAGCAGTTTGAACAATGGACCTAGAGTTTGACGATTGACATGTGTTCTACGCAGCTGGAGACGCAAAGTGTGAAGCGAAATTTTCATTTTTCGTAAACAACGAATTTGGAGTTGATTCCCCTGGTCGAAAGTTAAGTTTGAGTATCAGGAGGGGGTGGATAAGCCACCCACGTTCACTGAAGAGATTTAGTGAGAGGTAATAATATGGGAGAGTGGGAGAAGGGAATTCCCCAGAATTATCGAATTCTCTTACCTCGCCAGTTTGGGAGAATGTTTATAAATACGAATGCGCGAAGCAAATTAAGCAGACGAAAGAAGAGAGGCAGAAGAGATGCAGGCGAGACCAGAGACAGGAGAGAGGCCCACGTGATTATCTGCCGACGAAAGCTTCCAACTTGTGCCAAACTTTATGAAAACAGTAAAACCAAGTTTTACCAAGTCAACAACGATAATATCACTTCTGATTTACATGCAGGTTGGGCTAATAATTAATTGCATGCGAACTCTGATATAAACCAATTATTGTAAGAAGGACTGATATAAAAACAGTATTTATTTTTGTTCAATTTATTCGAGTGTTATTTTTTCTCTGTACGTCTTCGCCCTGCTTGGACCAGCCCAACACGAAGATACCTGCGACGATTCGGTCTTGGCTGCCTTATGATCAAACTTAAATCACAACGTGAGATAAGGCATGGATCAGCTGCGGTGTTGGAAGTTTTTGGACGACTGGGGAGGGCGTTGTACGATTACAAAGATAATTTCTAGTATGAAATATTGGCTGTGAAACAACAAACCCCGTAATAATAGAATTGCTTGGGATTAAAGAATCAAAGCAAATAGCATGCATCTTTTAAATATTTCATTTAAGGTTGGATGAAAATTTACCAACAATCTGTATTTAAAATGTTTTTAATCATTTCACCCCAAGCAAGGCAACAAGCCCACTAAGACGCAAGGGGTTACGGAGTGTGAAAGAATATAAGATAAACAAAAGCATTATTAAGGAGCGAGAATAATAAAAGAAAAGAAATTAAGAAGACAGAAGATATTAATTGACATTGAAATTTTTAAACTTGAATGAAAAGCAAGAAACCGTAAGCGAGTGCTACGAACAAGAAGTGCCAGATAATGTACATAATAAGAGACAGATGAGTAGGAAAATTATATATATATATATATATATATATATATATATATATATATATATATATATATATATATATATATATATATATATATATATATATATATAATGAAGCACGATACCATAAGTATTAATAATGACGAACTTAAACCCAGACAAATAATTAGGAAAAAAGCTTTGCAACTTATACCAAGAAAATTGTTCACCTTGACGTGGTGTAATTGTTAGAAAGCTTGTCTCGCTAGAACAATTACGACTGAGTAGTGAGTTCGATCCTCACTGGGTTCCCCTACTTTCGGCCTTGTGCCACATCTAAGCTATACTTGGAAAATGACTATACCAAGGAAATATTCTACTTCCCAACAACAATGATAAATATATAAACTATCCAGTCATAAACTAACAAATGACCAGAATGAATTCTTAAATCTAGGTCCAATTTGCTATTTCCAGCCTAACTTTTACAAAATCAACAAAATTATTGGAGATTACCATCCAGGATACCTAAATGGAAATGTCAAAATACACACACCCGGATATCCATTAAGGGTCATTTCACAAATACCAACACCTATATAACAAATATCAAAATTTCTCAATGATATTACTCCATATCTATCTACCAATTATTGCATCAAATCAACTCATGAATTTATTCAAATTTTTAAAACTACAAAACCAAACTAAGGCATTCTAGTGTCACTTGACATAGAAAAATTATTTACAAATGTCGCTGTCGATGAAACCATTCATATAATCCTTAACTCTGTATAAAAAATACTTCAATTCCACCTCCATCTATCAAAACCAATATTCTCAAAAAAAACATAGGCCTGCACAACTAAAGTCCCCTTCTACGACCATAACTGCAAAAATTACACTCAAAATAATGGAGAAAGTATGGCAAATCATCTCGGACAGTGCTTCCCTAAATACTACATGTCCCACGTAGAAAACAAGGTATTTAAAAAAGTTACTAAACCGAAAATATATGTCCGCCAAGTGAGATGATATTTTTTTTTTATTTTAGCTGAGAAGAAAAACGAAACTGATAATCCCAAAACTACATTCGAAAAAAATCCGTCTTCAACTTTACCTATGAACTTAGCCAAAAAATTAAACTCCCATTCTTGGATGTTCTTGTGAAGTCTAGTAATAATACATTCACTACTTAGTTATATAAAACCCCACAAAAAAACTCTTGCCATCTTAATTTTACTAATCAATGTCCTCTCAAATATAGAATAGATATTATTAAAAATTTCCTTATGACAGCGCACGATAATTCATAATCTCGTCCACATTGCTTTAAAAGAACGTAATAGCCTGAAACAAACGCTTGTTAATAACGATTTTCCAAAGCATCTTATACATTACCGCGTTAGATTTTTCTTTCTAAGGTAACCAATAGCATCACCGAACAAACAGAAAAACAATAGTATTTACATTTTCTACAAGAATCAAAGGTATAGTACTTATAAACAAGACGAACCTTCACTTAGAAACATTATAAAGATATACACAATTCCAGCTCACAAAAACAAGAAAATTAAATTAATTATTTATTATAAAAAGTTTAAAAGTGCTAAACTTAGTGTCAACAATAATAATTCACCTGCAAGATCCAACTTACAGAGAACCAATATTATTTACGAAATTGCATGTTCCTTAAGGAACTGTGTTTCCAACCAAATCAAATTTGTAAATTATATTGAACAAGAAGACTCACGTTACATATCTCGGACCATAGCTCAATTAGGTCTCATTTAAATACACATGGAGACCTACCAATCTCTCTCTGTAACATACTCGTTGATAATACAAATATAATGGTATCATCCACAAGTACAAGAAGGCTAAAAATAATGGAAGAATTATCAATAAAAAAAGAAAAAGCCATCCCACAATAATATCAACTATGAACATGACAACAATGTATAGACCCTGTTTGGAAAATAAAACATTTCTATAACTCTAGATACATGCATAAAAATATCCATATAATCAGGTAAAATGTAAAATAAGATTCATCGTTGATAATGACTAAAAGTATCGCCAAAGTGCTTGGATATATGAAGAATCCAATTGCACAATTATTATATAATTTATGTCCTGAAAAGAAAAAGATTTTACGAACACATTTAAAATTATATAAAAAGGCTTAACCGTACCACACTGTCAGTCCTGTCCTTTCTAACGAAACTTGCATATATATATATATATATATATATATATATATATATATAAAGAAATATAGCCTTAAGGTGTGCTATATTTATGGAATAAAGTGCTCAATATCAGAGATAGAGCGTGTGTAAATATAAAATATAAAAGTGAACATAGAAGTCAACAGAAGGCGACAGTCTGTTTCATGCTATATGCAATCGCCAGGCCACATATGCCGTTATTTTACTCGGCTATTTATATATATATACGGGTTAGTGGTGCATTGTGGGTATTCTATTATGGCGGTTATTTTACCGGAAGTCGTTTGTTTATTCATCTGGGTCAAGTTATATTGCTCGTTTTTATTTTTGTTTCTTATTTTATTTATTTGTTTATTAACGTAGTAAAAATTTATTTATATCACTTATTTAACAGTTTTGTTTTGGTTTGAGAATTTAATTAAAGCTGTTTGTTCAATTTTGGGGTTGGTTGTTGTAGTTCATTCTAACTATTATTTTGGCGGGAAGAGTTTTTAATTTGGGATTGGTTTGTCTATTTATTTAGTTGGATGAATTTAGGTCAAGAAGCATGGATAAAGAAAGATGGGATATTTGACACTACAATGGGAAGCTTTGACGGTGCTAGGCATGCGAAATCATAGGCATTTACTTACTACACGAACTGAGCAAAATAATAGACAGAAATGACACAGGACTCTACAGGGACGACGGTCTCATAATCTTAAGAAACTGTAACAAACAAAACACAGACAAAACTAGAAAAGCAATAATAAAGATTTTTAAAAATAACGGATTCGACATAGATATAAAAACTAACCTAAACGAAGCAGATTTCCTAGATGTTACCTTCAACCTAAGAGAAGGCACATATAAACCATACAGAAAACCTAATGATAAACCACTCTTCATACACACATCTTCCAACCATCCGCCTTCTACAATCAAACAGATACCAAAATCGATTAACCGCAGGCTCTCCGACAATTCCTCCAATGAATCCCTATTTAACAAAGCTAAGAAAGTCTATGAAACGGCTCTAAAAGATAGTGGATTCCCAGCCATACTCACATACACACCACAGAATACAAAAAAAGGCCAACAAGAGAAGAAATATCATATGGTTCAACCCACCGTAGAGCAAGAACGTAAAAACAAACGTAGGAAAAATATTCTTCAAATTCTTACACAAACACTTCCCAGAATCAAGCACCTTACACAAGATATTCAACAAAAACACAGTAAAAATCAGCTACAGCTGCACCGAGAGCATGGCACAAATAATAAAAAGCACAATAGGAAATTTATCAACAAACCACACGAACAAATTAAACCCACGTGCAACTTCAGAATAAAGAACGAAGGTCCCTTAAACGGAAATTGTTTACAAAACAACGTAATATACCAAGCCACGATAAAATCACCAGATAATGAAGAAAAAGTATATATAGGAGTAACTGAAGGACCCTGGAAGCAAAGATATTATACACACAAAACATCTTTCACAAACAGTAAATATGCGAACAGTACAATGCTTTCTAAGTATATCTGGGAAATTAAAAACAAAACGCACATCACATCAAAAATATCTTGGAAGATAAGGAAAAAGTCATTAGCCTACAACAACCAATCAAAAACTTGCAAACTTTGCTTGGAGGAAAAAATAGCTATCATTACTTTCCCCGACCAAAATAAATTATTAAATAAAAGATCCGAGCTCATCTCAAAATGCAGGCATGAAAATAAATTTTTACTACGTAACCTAAAAAATGAAAAACGGAAAATATAAAATAAAAATAAATACACTAATAAAAGATAGAAATAAAAAAAATAAATAAATACTATGTTGCTTAAAACCGAAAAGAGAAAATATACAAGTAAAATAAATTGACCTAAATTCATCCAACTAAATAAATAGACAAACCAATCCCAAATTAAAAACTCTTCCCGCCAAAATAATAGTTAGAATGAACTACAAAAACCAACCCCAAAATTGAACAAATAGCTTTAATTAAATTCTCAAACCAAAACAAAACTGTTAAATAAGTGATATAAATAAATTTTTACTACGTTAATAAATAAATAAATAAAATAAGAAACAAAAATAAAAACGAGCAATATAACTTGACCCAGATAAATAAACAAACGACTTCCGGTAAAATAACTGCCATAATAGAATACCCACAATGCACCACTAACCCGTATATATATAAATAGCCGAGAAAAATAACAACATATGTGGCCTGACGATTGCATATAGCATGAAACAGACTGTCGCCTCTAAGTGTTGACTTCTATGTTCACTTTTATATTTTATATATATATATATATATATATATATATATGGGAAAGAAAAACAACCTAAACAATTACCAAGTAAGGAAAAACTAGATAATGAGATAAAACCAAAAGTCACAATAAGACACAATACTCAATACAGAACAACTACATGTAACACAAGGTAAGACTTTAATATATACTTCCACACACAAATATCCCCATACAACAAATACAATTACCAAAATACACTTAACAACTCACAAACAAACCGTTACAACATACCACTATACCACATGACACAACCAGACATAGAACAAAACAAAAAACACTTTAAGATAGGTACCTCCACGAAATTGCTACAAAAAACATATAGCATGAAAAAAAACGATGTAATAAATTTTTATCGGCTTAAATATATATATCATTCTTAAGAAGAAACACCAAAGTATTTTTTTTATTATTTTTAAAATTTTTTACTCATTCTTATCAGGTCCGAAATTTTATTTAAAAATGTTGTTTATTTCTGTCATCAAAATTACTTAAAAAAAGTAGCTATCAGCCATTTTTTTCTAATTTTGTAAACAAGTTAAAAATCCTCGTTTATTTTGGTATAATTATTGTTAAAAATCAATTCTATCTAGTTTTTTTAAATTTATTTGACTAAAATTAGCAAATTTAAAAAGATTAGTTAAAATATTTTGAAAGAAGCTTTTTTACTTTTTCGAATAAAAAATTGTTCGAAATAAAAAAGTAAGCGATCTGAACTGTGTTGTCATTTCTCAGTGACAAGTGATACCTGTCATCACATATCGACAGCTCACGTGAGATTCGCGTTATCATACAGATGGTCATACGTGACGTAACGTTTTTTTTTTTTTGTGTGAATCAGCTTATGTACTACCCCGTAATTAGTAGATAATAAAAAAACAAAAATTAGCATTCAATTTCCTTTATTTTGTTATTTTATTATTACTGGAACTTAAAACATAACTTTGTTGATACTATCTATTGTTACGAGGATGCATTTCTATAATAAGGGATTCCTTTGAGTTCTACTTGTTATTACAAAAAAGTTTTCACTCATGAAGTAGTTGTAAAATAGAGAAATTAGAAATAGAATGTTTGGAAGATTCTAGATCATTCTAGTATATTCGAGAAAAATTTAGAAATATGCAAATTAGGTGTTAGCCCCATTTTGGAAAAGGGTTGTCAATGCTGTCAGTATCAACTCCGGCTTTTGATTCAAGGACTATTATATCCAGCCGAAAGAATCTCTATAAAAAGTTGCCGACCAACCAAAACCCAAAAGAGAATTTCATGGAACAAAGTTGGTAAATAGAATTTTGACTAATTTTCATTGACCAAACTAAAAATTAATATTTATTTACACACCTTTGTGGATTTCCAAATATAGCACTTAACTTCACTAGCCCTAAAGTGATAAAGATATTTGATTCCCTTTCCTTCTTCCTCGTAACACTCCGCCAGTAACTCTTTGTTTTCTGTTTTGTAGGCCACAATTGTTTATCCTGTATATATTTTATGTTCTGTTTTAGTAAATTAAATATTTGTTTGTGATTTAGCTCTGTGTTGTGGTAAATCATTTTTTTTTTCCTTTGTTACAATTATCAACACGTAACACTAGAGATAATAAATACTATAAATAATGAAATCTACGCTTACACTCAAGCCACGTGACCTTCCGTACTTTTTAATGACAACCCATTTAAGCGCTTTTTTATCAAAACATAATTACATTTTTTTTCATTAGTGGGTGTCATCGGATGGGTCCAAATTATACAATTTTCAAATCCCTAGACAATGACGAGCTAAGAATGAGAAGTACAAAGGTTGATGGTGCTGTTATTTATTTTATAATTTTTAAAAAGTGTAATGAAAAAGTGTTAAAATTTCGATTTAAAATTAAAGAAATGAGAAATAATTGTATTAAAAATTCAATTTTCATTGAAAAATTTTTTGCTTTTCAGAAAATATTGCCATATTCATACGAACAAATAAAAACAAATAAAAGCGTTTGAGATTAAATAGTATATTTGTTTTTATTGAGTTTTGTATGTTACAATTCAGAGCTGATTTTCAGGTACTGAGTTTCTTAAAAAACAAAAAACAAAATATGATTTACATTCTTCAAAGCCTTGTGCTTTAAATATTGTAATCACTAAAAACCGATGGTATGGAATTTTTTGAGTTTTTCATAAAATTAGATATGGGGGTGTTAATAAAAATAAAAAAAAAATATTTCTGCCATGACTTTAATAAAAAAAAACATATTCATAATAATTTCGATCATTTGTGAATATTTTCTGAAAGTTTCATTAACATCTGACAATAATTTTTTTAAAAATTTTCCAAATTAATAGGTATAATACCAAAAAAAAGCGCTAAAATTTATCTATATTATTTACCTCCCTTTATTTGCGAAAAAAGATAAACAAGGTTTTTTAAATCAAAATTTAGAATATTCTAAAAATATGGAAAAATTTTGAAAAATAATTAAAAAAAAATTTGGTCTATCCTCTTCATAAAAACATAAGCATTTTGACGATAAAATTTTGTTTTCGTCAATTTTGGCGTCTTTTTCATCAGACTATGCTCTATTTTTTCGCAATTTCGTGGAGGTACCTACTTTAAGAAAACCAACACTTACATATAGAAACTAGCACAACCTGACTAACCTAACAACCACTATCCATATCAAGAAATACAATCGAAATTCCATACAAATCTCTACTTCAACCCACACAGAAACAACAAATCTAGAAACATCCGAAACATCCCTTATATCAAAAGCAAACACACTTATATAGAACGATCTAAAAATAAAAACCCCAAATTTACCAAGAAAAATTCTTACTGTCTAGAAATCCCAAAACATGTAGAGAAAGGTTATTTCTTAGAAAACTGGAATGTGCGGAAAGAACGAATCACTATTTTTAGAAATCCCAATCCGAACAAGAAAACCAGTTTAGATAACACGAAACCAAAAATAATTAACCTATTTATATACACACTTACAAAGGACGAAATTAACTTATTAAAATTAGGCCTAAAATTCTGCCCTGCCCCAAAAACCAATATAAAAGACCTTAGAGACTTTGAACGCAAACTCAGACCAATAGAATCATTTAATAATAACGAAAACATTACAGGTGACTCATTAGTAAAAAAATAAATCCAAATTCTTCCCAAACAAAAACAATAATACAAATAAACTAAACATATTTTTTAAAACTCTGGAACCTGAACCTAGAAGAAAAATCCAAATCATTAAATAACCTCACATACAGACAAAGACTAACGTTCGAGAACAACCAGAAAAATAACATAATTATAAAAGAAGCAAAGTCAGTCTTATAGTCATCATGGACAAAAATTCTAAAGGCTAAAGGGGATAAGAACAATTATATGTTAATCGACAGCAACATAGACAAAAATATTATATCAAAAATTGTAAAATTCTTAACAAAAAATGAAAAGGACTTGCTAATAAACTTCCTCCCCAAAACGAGCAACTTTTACAGACTACCAAAAATTCACAAATCGTGTTAAATAAAAGCAGCTATCCAGACACAAAAATATGAATGTATTAACATCATAAAACCCTAGTGGTCTTACGTTCACACTCATATTAGCAGGACCATCCTGTTCAATTAGCAGATTCAGTAACCTAATAGACACCACACTACAACCATTTACTAAACAGATTAAGAGCTACATCAGAGACAATATCCATGCTACAAAAAATAGATCCGGGAACACTCATGGCAACGTTTGACATTAGTAGCCTATATAGCAACATACTCCATAAATTAGGTGAACAGGCAATCTCATTCTGGATTGAAAAACACCCAGAAATACTATATCCCAGATTCACCAAGGAATTCATTATCGATTGTATCGACCTAACCCTGAACAACACTTTTGTATTTAATAGTAAAAACTATATCTAAACCTTAGGTACTGAGATGGAAACGAAAATGGCACCAATATATGCCACGCTAACATTCGCTTACCTATAGGAAAACCTTTATGAAGTGATAGAGCAAATATACGGGAAAAAATAAAAACCCACTTCACTAAATCTTGGAAGTTATACTTAGATGATTGCTTCATTTTCTGGAAATCCTCGTGGGGTGATATTAACCAATTACACAAGCTACTCCAAAACATACACCCGAAAATAAAATTCACCCAAGGACATAATTTTAACGAACCATTCTTAGATATACCCATCAGAAATAGAAATAACCACATAATCACAGATATCTACCACAAACCTAGACACTTAACAATATTTTTATTTAAGAGTCATCACTTCAAAAGCTGTCTGAAATCCATCCCCTATTCCCTAGCCCGTAGGATTTGCAGTACAGTGGCCGACAAACTCCCCTGAAAAACCCACCTAGAAGAATTACATAAAACCCTCATAAAACAAGGCTACCAGACACCAATAATAGACAAAGGTTTTGAACTAGCAGAAAAATATCTTTAGACCAACTACGAACCCAAAGAAACGCAACGACGAACAAATTCTAGCATACATCTCACATATAAGAGCAATCTAGAACTATTTACAGAAATTACAAGAAATCTAGACCTACTTAACAAGAATGATAAAATGAAAGATATACTAAAAATAACCAAAATAATTAAAAGCAAACGCCAATAAAAAAAAAACTAACACACATATTAACCGCAAACAAATTTAGCCAACACACAATACAGGATGCCACAAGAAAAAATGTGGTGTTTGTGATATCGTGATAAAAGGAAACTCCGACACTTCTGAAAACCCCAAAACAACATTCACAATAAGGTAAGACTTAAACTACAACTCCAAAAATGTGCTTCATGAAATCAAGTGCACAAAACGCAAGAAGTCCTATATAGGTATCACCCAAGCACTAGACAACAGTTCCCCTTAACAAAAGCAACATTAAATTACCAGACAACAGAAAACTCTTTGTGTCACAACACATCCACAAACGCAACGAAGGTAAATTTAAAATGATACGAATATATCAGACAGTTATTCTTACCTATAAATACAAGAACAAATTTCATAGACAAATTTAAACCAGCACTAAACAAATCATAACCCCACACACATAAAGACACACCATACAGAGATAGTGGCCGAACACACTAGCCGAACCACACACACACAATACAAATATGTATGGAGAACGAGTATATACACACATACTATCAAAAACAAACGCACTAGACGGACCACACGCACACACACACACATGAAACCTATACACCATACAATGTGTATGTTTATATATACTATTTCCTTCTCATATAATGATATATAGCATGAAGAAGAAATATATATAAACATACTAGCAAAAACACACAATACAAAAAAATAGTGATACATTTAAAAAGATGCAGAGGTCAGAAAATTTAAGAACAAAGACCTCTTCCGACTACAGGGTTTCCAGCTAACTTTGATCTTAAAAATTTAAACGCAATGTCAGTCGCTTTCTACTGATTACTCTTTTTTCTTTCTACTCATTAATAATGTTTCCTCTAACATCTTGCGTCTTAGTAGCTATACTGCCTTGCTTGATGTGATACCGATTAAAAAAAGAAAACAAATGTGTATGTGTGTGAAGAAAAAATATATATATGCGTGCATGTTTGTGCTTACGTAGAGAATATATATATATATATATATATATATATATATATATATATATATATATATATATATATATATATCAGGTCATCCCATAAGTTCTGTCCGAATTTTAAATTTTTGTTAAAATGAACGAAATTTAAAGAGTATTTTATAATGTCTAATGAAGCTGAACATTATTTTTATGTTTAGATGCATTTAAACTGATCAAATTTTATTTCAGAGAACAATAAAATTAAATTTTGTTTGATTAAAACCCTGCTAACACGGAAGTACCCAAGAATCATTTGACGCACATAATGCTTTATGAGTTCAAGAAAGGAAACTCAGCAGCCGAAGCGGATAGAAACATTCATTCAATTTATGGAGAGGAATGTGTGAATGAAAGAACTTGCAGATGGTTTGCAAAATTCAGAGGTGGAGATTTCACCCTTGAAGATGAAGATCGAACCGGATTTCCAGTTGAGTTTGATGAAAAGCTTCTTGAAGCAGCCTTTGAAGAAAATCCTGCTTTATCCGTTGGGGAATTGGCAGTGGTTCTCAGTTCAAACCATACAACTGTTCATCGTCATCTTCAACAACTTGGAAAAGTTCCTAAACTTGGAAAATGGGTGCCTCATGAATTGTCTGAAAACAACCTCAAATCCCGAGTTGACATCTGCTCTTCTCTCCATTCTCGCCAACTTGTTTCACTTTTTTGGGATAGACTTGTGACTGGTGACGAAAAATGGATCTTTTATCGAAATGTTAAGCGTCGTAGACAGTGGTTTGGTAAAGGGGAAGAACCCCAGCCACAGCCGAGAATGGAACTTCCTGGGCAAAAGGTTCTTCTTTCAATCTGTTGGGATCGCCAAGGAATAATCCACTTTGAATTCTTACCACCTAATGCTCAAATATACTCTCAGCAATTAGAGCGTTTGAACCAAACTTTGAGTAAAAAAAAAACCTGCTCTAGTGAATCGAAAAGCAGGTGATGTTTCATCAGGACAATGCGCGACCCCACACAGCAAGAATCATCACAAAAGATCGAAGAACTTGGTTGGGAGAAAATTCCTCATCCACCTTATTCTCCCGATCTTGCTCCTTCAGACTACCATTTTTTTCGCAGCTTACAGAATTATTTGGAAGAAACTGCTTTTGTAACACAGGAAGGGGTTAAAACTGACATTTGTGAGTTCTTCGAATCAACGCCAAAAAGAATTTTACAGTAATGGAATTAGTAAACATTAATAGATCGAAGGAAGTCATAGATAATCAGGGAAAATACATTGTTGATTGAATCTGTAATTAAATGTAACATTTGGTCACTTGTTTTCTTTATTCAAAATTCGGACAGAACATGGGATTACCTGATATATATATATATATATATATATATATATATATACGTGTATGTGGAAAATATATGTATGTGTGTGTGCTTACGTGTGGAGAAAAATATATATTTTCATGTGTGTGTGGAGAATATCTATGTGTGTCTGTGTGGAGAAAAAATAAATATAAGTTTACTATTTGTCACAGTGCTAGAATGGCAGGCAAAATGTGCTTTATAATTATCGCTTTACGCCAGACGCTCTAAACAGAAAAAGGTAATTGAATGGTATTATAATTATCCGCTTGTGCAACAGAAGAGAAGTACTCAACGTATCATTCGTCGATGATGAAGTTGAATATTGCTTCATAAACACAACTCTTTCTCGGACCCTCGATATGCTCATATCTTCTCCGTTTCCTCTCCTAATGTAAACAAAGCAATTCCTAAATAAATGGAAAGGTTTTTATTTATTAATCCGACAGATTTTATTACTTAATCGTTATTTGTATGTGTGTGTGTGTGTGTGTGTGTGTGTGTGTGTGTGTGTGTGTGTGTAATATATGTGTGTGCGCGCGTGTGCACGAAGGGTACCTGTTATAACCAAATAGGATTAGCGTGTTAATTTCAAATTCAAACTAAGACCATTAAGTTTCTTTCGCAGAAGTATCCTTAGGAAATGTATGAATCAACTTCTTTACTGTACATCTTGTGGGTAAATAGCATGGCGTCCAGCCTAGAAGTATATCTCTGAATTCACAACCAGTGAATATATGGCTACTAACTCTACCCCGTAAAAAACATTATTGCTACTGAAAAAAAATGACAACAATGCCTAACGTGATGAATTTGTGTCTCTCCAACAGCGGCATTCCAACAGTACCCCCATTTGCTATACTCTATCTTTTAAAACCCCAGATCAAATAAAAAATGCTATATCTGGAGCTTCCCAGTTCTCATTTGCTTGTCTTGATAGGGTTCAAAAAGTCTACAAACGAAACGTCGAAAGCCTCTCGCTCCTCTCTCACTATTTCCACGGCAAGTGTTTTGACGATCTATCTTCCTTGGTTCTTCCAGCCTTGTCCTTTGCAGCTGGGACCCGTAATGCCATGTACACACGAATGATTCATCTTCATTCCCTTTATATTCCATTAATAAGTAACTTCCAGTTGGGCAGCATCTTCTAGCAAGATGTTCTCTCAGTCACTAAAATCTTGACCTCCTCAAGTCTAAATTTAACCGTTTTCTTTTCTACACAATCTCATGAACTGTACTCCTTGCCTTTTCATACGGGTACACAACACACACTAACCTTGTGCCTGAAGTGGCTCTTGGGCTTTGTATGGAGTGAACATTAGTAAAAGTAAAAATAAAAAATAAATATAAGATATGTGTATATCTGCGTGACTCTCATTCTGAGGAAAGAATCAAATGCAGAAACGAAAACAAATACAGAATGAATTCTATGATTTGAACAATCAATAAATCTTATTTTGGAATTTTTTTTGGTGAAAAATTGAGAGCTCTGACTGCGAGAGATTAAAAAAAAATGTATTATTTCTAAAAGAATTCTTATCGTTGAATAACAGTTAATGGTTGCTGATTTGATGAGGGAAATTCTATTTAAACACTCAATTTTGTCACCCGGAAGCATTTTTATCCAGCGTTGACTGCGTTTTGTTTTATCGCTGATTTCATTTGTTTTTGCGTATTTCTGTTTTCTTTTCTTAGCGTTTTTCCCCTTACATTTTGAACTAGGTTATAGTTTAAATTGTAAACTAGATTAATTTTTTAATTTTAATGAATAATACATGTTTTCTGTGCTCCGATAATAAAATAAATTTATGTACTTTACACTTTTTTACCTTTACATTTTTAATATTAGGTACCAAAAATATTTCGCTTTTAAAGAAGCTTTTAGTTATATCTCACATCGGTCCTATAAATTTATGTATGGAGGATATATTTATACATTCACGCATATTGAGTCATGATTTGGGCACCTCGAGGCGGTATAATGGTTAGCAAGATTGTCTCCCTAGAACAATTACGACTGAGTAGTGAGTTCTATCCTCACTGGGTGTCCTTTATTTCGGCTTTGTGCCACATCTAAGCTACACCTCAAAAATCACTATTTAGTCATGATCATCGTTATGAAGCGATATAAATCGAGTTAATGTTTAATGTATGAGCAAATGGAATATCACTTCAGATGCAAAAGTAACATCGGTCAAGCAATCGTAGAACTCTTGGTTAAAGTAAGCAAATTATGATAAAGATTTTTTATCATGTAAATAGAAATATTTGAAGCAAAATTTAGAAAAATATGATGCACAAATAATAAATAAAAAACAAAGAGGCTCGTCGAATTTTTTGTGCTGTTGTTTCCACCAATGGATGCCATAAGAACAGACACAATGACCAACAGAATACCGGCAAAAAGCTAACTATAAAGTGAACTTTATGATATGGAAAAATTAAAAGGATCAAGGGCTTCGAAATATAGCAGATGAGTGGAAGAAAACTTCAAAATGAAGTCCATACTAGTGTCTATTCAAAATGAAGTCTATACTAGTTGGCGCAGTTTGAGCCATACTAAAATTCCTAGAATCAAGATTGGACGCTTTCGTGAATCGAGGACGAACTGGAATCGTCTAGAACACTAGGGTATTGAGAGTTTACTCACTGAAACTGCTTATTTCCCACTTTGTTTGATTGTTTTATTTTTACGGTTTATCAACCCTTTGTGGATTATTTAAACCTATTTCGGGTGAGAGGAAGTTTCTTCAGTACCCAGTATTCCCAAGGGGTCCGTAGATGCTGCTTAATTTCATTGATCGAACAGGAAACGGTATTTTCAATATTTGCAACAAGTCTCAACGGTTTGGGGCTACGCAATGTGAAATTTCAAAGTAGGCCCCCTGTTACTTGGAAACTGGCACAAAACTATCTTCCTATTCTCATTTCCTTCATTTAGCGTTGTGCTGAATTAAGCTAAGAATTGTAAATGGTGAAATTATTCTGACCATAACAATGTTGATGCATCACAGGAAGGCTGGCAATGGTACCGGGGATGATTCTTTATGGCAATACCCAATATGTCTGGAGTAATGACGCTATAATAATAATAATAATAATGCCCTGTTGTTACACCAGACGTAGTTTCGAATTGTTGTTCTTAACATGTAAGAATTTTGTGTTGCTGAATTAAAATAAGCTACAGTGAATATCCTATTCACTAGCACAGATTTGCCAGTTGATAGCCTGATAATAACCAGTTGGTCATATCTGAGAGCGAGTGGCGCACCGAACTTCTTCATGATCATGATCGGCAGTAGTGGGGAAGCATAATAACTACGTCTTCAGAGGATTGTTTTCTTAGTTTGAGGGATTAGACAGCCAAGGTGACTTGGGAGAGACGTTTAGTTATTTGGGAACACCCTCTGTTCAAAACGGTCTGAGCTGTCTGAGTAACCCGATCTGAAGGCATTTCTTAATTGGGCACGAACTACAAGGTTATGCGTTGCTTTTGTCAGAATTCTAACACCATATCGTGCATATTTGGCTGTGGCGCATATTCCTGGTATTCTGTCATCAAACTTGGTCAATTTCTTGATCTGATGCCCTGTCACTCAATAATAATAATAGCATGAAGAAAATCTTAATAAAGTCTCGTATTCTCTCGCTTTAGAAGTTCACGTTTGGTTGGGATTAAAGCGTAATATCTGTTATCCCAATCCTGGATCACTACCTTCCTCATTGCACGAAGAATGGTGGAGTCGGTTTAACAACGATGCCAGCAGGACAGTGATTGCGAGGACTGGGCTTTTTGTCTTTGGCCCATATGTATATGCGTGCGTAAGTCCCGCACATAAAATTATTTATCAATTTTAATTATTTGTTTTTGTTCAGTTCTCTTTTCTTTCTCTTTGTTTTTAAAGGTTTAGCATGTGTTTTTGTCTATTTTCGTTTAGAGATTTTTATAAAAATTCTCTTCATTTTACTCTTCTAAACTATATATCTTCTTCAGAAACGTTTTCTCCACCTCCTCCTCCTCTTCTTTTTCGTTTTCACTTTCTGGTTCTTTTTTTCTTCTTCCTTCTCCTCCATTGTTCCTCGTCCTTTTAAAATGCTTTACATTTGAATTTCTCCTTTCGAAATGCACTCTTTTTGTCTTTCATCTTTATTATCTTTTAATCTCTTTCTTCTTCACCATTTCTTCTTTCATCTTCTTCCCTATCTCTTTCTTCATCGTCTTTCCTTCTATCTTCTTCATTAGCTTCTTTTTTACTTCTTTTATTTTTTTATTATTATTATTATCATCATCATCATCATCATCATCATCACCATCATCCAAAAATGCGATAAAAGTATAAATTAGGCCGATAGGTTTTATATTCTAATATTGTCGACTATTTTTAAAATCATCACCTGAAGCAATGCCATCCAAATGGGAATGTTTAGACACAAAATGTAGTTTCAAGCAATTACTTCAGCTTTAAAACGTACATCTATCCTGAATAGCTAAAGAAACGATAGTATTTTTTTTATTTATTTTATTTTGAAAAATAGAATACTGAAGCGAAATTTGGAAAAAATCTTACGAAAAGATTATAAAGAAAAATTGGAACGATACCTTCTGATAGTTTAACACTGATGTTTCTAAACACTTTACATTCTGATTCGTTGATGGTGCAGAAACAGGGTAAAAATGTGTTATCCTCAGCTGATTTTGACGAAGTACTGATGCGTCGCTCAGTGTTATTTTCTTTCTTCTTCAGACACTCAGGTCTTGAGGAAAAAGATTTTTCTGTGGTTTTACCAAGTATTTTACTTCCTAAATGTAACAAAACATTTTCGCTCCTAATATCAAGACTATTAGCAACCCAGCAATAATAGCAGCGCAACTATAAAAAATCAAGACGATACAGCGTTTTTTTTTTGTTTTTTTTTTTTTTGTTTGTTTGTTTTGTTTGTTTTGTTTTGTTTTTTGCGTTAGAGAACCAGCGAGCCGAGTTCAAATTCTGACAATGTTCGTTACGATCACTTTCGCACAAATGACCTTAGGAAATCTATGAATCCCTCTCTTTAACGACACCCCACCCAACAGCTATGGTTTAAATAGCCGGGTTGACTAGGTTCTCGCACCTTCAGGTAGCAATCAGTCTAGGACAATAAATTTTATGAATTCAAAACCAGCTGGAAGATTTGATTGGCTCCTTCAGCCTTAACTTAACTTAGATACACCAATAGTTCTATGGCTAGAGTACACGTGATTACTCGTCGCTCGTAACCGATTACGGAATTCTTCACGTGATATCTGATTTATCGAACTGATATCTGATTTATAGCCACCAAATTGAAACATCTTGATTAGAAAAACTGACCATTGAAAAATGAGAAGATTTGGAGATTCCTATGACTTTCTGGAAAATCTCTAAACATTCTGAATATCTCGAAAGCATAGTCTTATCATTCATGTTTTTGACACAGTATTACACTGCCCAGGTTTATCAGCGCCACAACCACGATAGTTCAAAGTTGGCCCTCTGCGATTTCTTCCATTTCCCAAATCTTAACTTACCGCTGAAAGAGAGATTTCATACCGTGGTCAAGATTAAGAAGAGAGCAACAGAGGAAATTACAATTGGTTATGACATTATTAGCCGTTTTCCTATGAGGAAATATTCGATACTCAATGAACTAGTAGCTTATACTATTGTCAGTTGAAATATATAAAGGCTTTCTGTTAAAACATTTTTTAAGAAAAATAGGTTTCTCAAGTCCTCTAACTGTTATTGCTCTTTCCAGTTTTCTTACTATCCATTTGTTTGAAATAGTGTAGAATGTCAACATTTTGATTGTCATTACTTTCCAGCAGTGTATATATAAGTCTTTTGGCAAGAGTCTAGGTGCTTGTGTCGTAGAGCATTACTGACTCAACAATACGAAATCCTTTTTATACTACCAGACAGATCTGATTTCTATATTACAGTTAGTTTCATGTCCATGCTTCACCTTTTTATCTTATCATTGTCCTAAATCAATATTTTTATTCTTAGAAGGAGCAAAGTTTCGTAATTATAAAATTTTCTTGGTTTTATATTAGAGAAACAAGAAACTGAGCGTTAATTAATGTCTATCTGTTGAAATTTGAATACAACCACTTTTTAGTTTGAGACAGCAGAAATATGACGCTACAGAAGGATTTTGATGATACCATGGCTTGAATAAATGAGCAAGGAGTAAATTTTTGGGAGAAAATGGAAACAAAAAATATACTTATATTTAGAATCATAACGAGACAGTTGAATTTTTTAGGTTAGATAATGAGGAAAAGAAGAAAATTTTACTCAGAAGTTGAAGGGTATCGGAAAGCAAATAACCAACTTAACGAGCAATTGTAAATATTTTGCAGAACAGGGATTAGGGTAGAAAGCAAAACCACCAACACTGCTAACAGCTACAGGAAGTGGTGGAGGGCCATGATCTCCCATGTAAGACCCAGTACATAGAGGAAGAAGATATTTACAGAGATGTACATTTTTAGTTAAAAAGGAAATGAAAATATGACAAAATAAGTGAAAAATATTTTCGACGATTACTCTCGTTTCTTTTAAATTAAAAAGAAATTGATTATCAAATATAAACAGTCGTTCAATTTTCTCTCAATTCTATTTATTTTCTTTCTTAGGCAAGCAAAACGCTTTTAGACTATTTCAAATAGTACACACACATTCTTCTGTATGTATACCAGAAGAGTCTGAATCTTTTATATAAATTGTATTTGTCTCAAATTTAAGATTGTTTAAATTTCTCCTAACCTGTTCTTTAGAACAAAATTGCTATGAAATTCAATCTTTTCCGGAAGTTTAAAAAATATAATGACTTTATGAATTAAATTACCTGACACAAACAAAATACTTATCACCTACAATAGAGTAGGGACTTCAGACTTCCTGAACACGTTAAAAATAAAATGATTTTATTCTAATTAACTGCAACACGCTAAAAACAAATTTCAGTAGCATTATTATATATCAAGTTGTTATTTATTCATCTTTCAAAGTTAATATCATTGGCAAAATACCAATAAGTATATGTCTTATAATTAAAAGAGCCTACATCTACAAAAATTGTTTTATTATTTCTTCTTATTATACACTGAGCACTGTTGTGCGGTGATGGATAACAAGCTAGAGAATTGCTAGTGCAATGGGTTCATTCGCAATAAATGCACATGACTCTACGAAATTAATATAAACCAAGTTTCTCTTTGAAACTACTTAGTTTCAGAACTCCTTATACGAACCTGAAAATTAAAATAAACAGTTTAATTTAGTAGAAATGGCAGAAGCGGTGGATCGACAACACAAATAATAAATTTTGCACAATCAAACCAATCCTAGATGAATGGCGGCAGGTGTCTCGAAAAGGAAGAAAGGATGAAATAACTCACACATTCATACTTGCTGAAGAATGAAGTTCAACCAACATGTACAACATGTCAATCTGCACTCACATTTTAACAGAATGTACTCACTGAGCAGATGTAATACATAAATACTACAATGAAACCAACATGATAAAATTATGTGGAAATACTGAATCCGTAGACATAATGGCCTACCTTTCAGAAATAGATTTATATCAAAACATTTAACACTTCCAATAGATCATCTACAAACTATATATCTAAAAAAAAACATACGTTTATGCTGAAAGTATAAAATTATGTATTAAATATTTATATTGCGTTCAATTGCTGGAGCTATAAAATTGCATAAAAAATATTTAGATTTCGACATTAAGTATGCCATAGAGATTGATATGCAGTTAAGCAAAAATAACTAGCCAAACAATCTTTCAGACGACTGTGATATTGTAATTTTTAACAAGTTCATTATTTTAATGTCATGAACTCGATCCGCACTGCGTGTTTCAGAGAATAATCGTAATAACTTTCTATATACAATGTGGGAAAATATTAATTTGGCATTTTTCATTTTGCGAAATAGCTTTGTTTTTGTAAGCTAGTATGGAATAAAACGCTATTGAGGGGGAATTTAGATTTAATTTAATTTTTGAGGATTTTAAATTGGGAAATTGATTGATTTGTTTTCTATCGTTTATCAACTTTTTGCAGGTTGTCTTTTGGGAGATAATGATTTAATGATACAAGTCTTACTAATTAACCCATAGCTGGGGAGAAGAGATGGTTTCATATTTTTTCCCAAAGGTAATTGCGGGTAAGTGAAAATAACAAACCCATTATCCATTACACCACCTGCACATCTAAGCTTACAGAACCTGGCATTCCCAAGCGGTCACTCATCTAGGTAGAAAACGAATCGATCAATCAGTCAATAAAAACTATTCATTTCAATTCTATGTAACATTTTCAGAAAGTAATTTCGGTTAAATCATTTCCTACCTGTGCTTTGCGTTGTGCCATCGGGTTTTGCGACATACAAACAAATAATACCTTTATAAATTCGTTGCACATAGGCAGGCAAGTGTCCGTCTTCTTGAAAATACAAATATGCAAATTCATTGCTGACTAACCTACTCTCGCTGTCGTCTGCTAACAAGTCCCTGATACACAGAAACACATTAACTTCAAAATATTTATAAAACACGCTAACTAAAATTAATAACTGAGAATATTTTATTAGAAAGACATAAATCTTCCTGTTTGTTCCGATGTCCTAACAATTCAAATACAATTTTAATTTGAAATTTTGTAGAATAATCGACGTAGTTCAATACTCAATGGAATTTAAACATAACGTTTGTAAGTTTAAAAATCAACTGTTTTCTGATAAGATTATCAATGAAACATTTCCTATCATCCAATGACAATATTTTTCTCTTAGGTACCAATCAAATATTTTCCATAATCTTAGAATGTTTATCCATTTTATCTGATATTATTTTTGTTTTCTGTCTAGAAAAATAATAAAATTTCATCTTCACCTCTTCCAGTTTCTAGCATTTCTCTGCTTTTGCCATCGGTCTTCGAAATTCTAATATAATGAAGAAACACAGTAAGTATTCACCAGTGACAAGATAAGGCGTGATTTAATTCAATGCTTTTATTTGATTAAGTAATGAGACAATATTTTATGTAGTTGTGCAGAATTACGATAATATAAATTATAGAAGATTGAAGTCTGTTATTTCATTTAGTTTGGTATTATATTGGCATAAATATGAATGAATACGTGTCTGGTTATAGGAATCAGTAGACAAGACAGAAAAGAAAATCACAAACAAAAAGAAGAAAAGAGCAGAAACAAAGATAGAAAGAAGTTTGATAAAAAAAAATAAGGGGAAAAAGAAAGAAAGAAAGAAAGAAAGATACAGGCCATAGGGAGAAAGAAAAAGAAGTTTAATAAAAAAAATAAACAACAAAAAAGAAAGAAAGAAAAAGAAAGAAAGAAAGACATGAAAAAGAAATGAAAAAGTAAAAGAATGAAATACATAAACAAACGAAAGAAAAAAAAGAAATTTGATAAAAAATAATCACGGAGAAATAAATAAATAGTAGGAAAAAAAGAAAAAGATGTTTAATAAAAATGACCGGGGAGATAGAAAGAAACAAACAGTAGGAAGAAAGAACGGATGAGACTAAACGAAAGTAAAAATTGACAAAAATGAAAAACAAAACAATGAAAGTAGGAAAAACTAAAAACAAAACTTTGAATCGAAAGAGAATAATCAAAAATAAAAAAGAAAAATAGAAAAGAAATTAAAGAAAGGAAGAATTAAATGGTTTAGAATGTTTTTAAATTATCCCAAATCAAAAAGTATACATTGTCATTTTTGTAATTTTTAATACCAAGTTCCTCCAGGACAGTGAATCATTACTCTCTACATATTCCTTTCCGTTTTTATCTTTCAACTACCATGAAATCTTGGGAAAGATAGTGGAGTGGTTTCCGATTGTCACGGTTTTATGTTCAGAATAGTCTGTCTCCTAGATTGATTCCCAAATAGACCTCCGTCTACTTCACCATTCAAACCATAGCTGCGAGGAGAAGATATAGAGTTATGCCTTTCCCAAGTGCATTTCTGCGAAAGTGACCATAAAATGAATTAGCTGACATTAAGCGAATAGATGGCAAAACAAGAAAGCTTCTCACTTGCCACCTCATGCATCATCCTAAAATTGATGATGATCGTCTGTATGTGCTGAGATCCGAAAAAGGCAGAAGATTAGTTCAATAAGATCTGTTTTACAAAACCACAACAATCGGTTTTCACAGATACCTGAAAACTAAAGAAGACAGAATGATGAACTGTGTCAAAGAACAAGAAAAAATAAGAGAATGTATTCGGTGATAAAGGAAGTCAACAAATTCAAAAGGGAGTCTCAAGTGGGTGAACAAGTGCAAGTAAAACATAATGCATCTACTGCAACGGCAAGGATACTAAAAATTAAAGCAAAAGCAAATGCAATGTATCAAATGCAGAAACAATGGCAAGATAAGCCTCTTCATGTCAATAAATTGCCTCGTATCAAACAAGCTAATGTACACAAACCACGTACACATCAGTGGCTACGTAGTGCAGGGTTAAAAACTGAAGTTTTTATTCTTGCTGCACAGGACCAATGCTTGCTAACTAGAAATTACTAAACGCATATACTGAAAAATTGTGTTAACCCACAATGCAGATTCTTGATAGATATCCAAAAACAATTAACCATCTTGTATCAGGTTGCACAGAACTGCGGCCCACTAAATATAAAACCCTACATGGCAGAATAGGCCAATATCCGCAAGAAACTGGTATGAACACCACACAGACCCGGTTACAGATGTAGAAGCTATAACAATTTTATAAGAATTTACAATGCACACAGACAGAACAATCAAAGCTAATCGTCCAGACATCGTAATAAAAGATCACAAAAAGCAGAATGTGCATTCTTATTGGCATGGTAGTCCCAACACACTGTAATGTATCTTTGAAAATCTTCAAAAAACTATCATATTACAAGAAATCGAAATCTCAAATATGTGGTATATGAGGACATCAACAATTCCAGTTGTAGTTGGTGCTCTCGATTTGATTGGAAAATGTTCCGATAAATTTATTGAAGGGATCCCTGGTAGCCCATGCCTTAAAGAAATGCAAAACATTGTACTCACAGGTACAGCTCCTACCTTAAGTACGGCTTTATCTATGTAAACTATGTGTGAACTTATGTTTGTTTTTGTTTTGTTTTGTTTTGTTTTTATTTTTGTTTAAAAAAATTCTCATTGGAAAATGTAATGATAGTCTGTGGTTAGAACCCGGAAAAAATGAGTATACACGAGAAATCAAAGGAAATAATAATAATAATAATAATAATAATAATAATAATAATAATAATAATACCTTCTTTGTATGAATGGCAGAAGAGGAGGCAACTTGGTCTCGCGAAATGATAGTGTTTTCCTCGTCTGTTTAACCCTCATCCTGATAGCAGTGGGAGTGAATTTACAATAAACAGACTGAAATAGATCTAAATAAAATGTAATGCGACTGAATTAGGTAAAGTGATGTAAAATTGGTTTGAATCCGGAGAGAGTAAATACTTTTCTTACTTAAGTTCTTTTTAAATTGCCTTCTCAGGACATCTAAACTCATTCAAGTTGCATCTGAAAAGAAATTAGAGGTCGTGCCATGTGTGAAGAAGCCTTTTATCTAAATGGAAAGGATGTTTCAAAAGAAAAAAGAAATTAGCGTTTGCGCATGTTTTCAACAAAACTAGGTATATGCTATTTTTGTAATTGTATACGTTTATATAAAGATTGAACATAAGGCGACTTTTGGATGTTAATTCTCATGGTTTATTTCCCCCATTATGTTCTAGTTGAAGAATATTAAGTTGTTATCGTGATTTTCCAAGCCCGGCTTAGATGTGGCACAAGGCCGAATGTATGGGGAACCAAGTGAGGATCGAACTCACTACTCAGTCGTAATTGATCTAGCAAGACAAGCTTTCTAACCATTACACCACGTCTAGGTGCCCAAGTTGCTAACGTTATATGTTGTTATCATTATTACACATGAGACACAGAGATGTCGGACGATGTGATAAAGTCAAGAAATATGCTTAATGATTATACACCTAACACTTTGTTTGTCACAAGCAAAAACTTACACTACTACACATAAAAAAGCGAATCGAACATTACAGGCGGGAGAAAAAGCTTCACACGGGAAAAAATCTGAAATATTCGGCCCAATATAGAGAAAACAAAAAACAGTACCCATCTAGAAGGAATAACCCCTTTCTTTAGCGAATATACTTCAAGAAGACGTTTGTGTTTTTCCAAGGCCCAAGAGTCACTCAAGGTAAACGGTTTTTAAATGCGGCGTGTAATCTTAACGTAAGATGAGGAAGTAGGAAGTGAAGATTACGATTATATTGGGGATAGATAACGATTGACCGTCGACTTGCAGAGGTTAGTGTTCTTGGAAGTCTGTTCCACAAGTAACATTTCTTGTTAAGAAGCTGTCGGGAAGGAATATCCTCTTTACGAAAGGAATACGTAGGAAATGAGGTGGGGGTCAACGGGTCTTGGTTGTAAACGTCTGAGCGTGTGGTAGTAAAGAATGGAGCTCGTTAGAACATTTGCTATGAAAGTAGCGATAGGCCTTGCGATGTTGTGTCTGTGAAAAGAAGCTGTAGAGTGGAAAATAAGAGATATGAAAGTGTACTCAATGTAAGGAAAGACAAAACCCAACGCAGCAAAACAACTGGCTGTCTTTTCACTGTTATTCTGATGTATATGATAAAGATACATTCTCAAAATGAAAAACGATTTACTATCTGAAGATTTTGCAAAATTCACCTGTCAACAGAGCATAGAGGTCAGCGTTCGAGCCCAGATAAAAGCCAAGATTTTAAATACCTACTTTCAAATTAGTCATGCCCTCCCACAAGGAAAACTTAAGTAACACATTGACTTTATCCACTTTAAAATATATTTAGTTGTGTTCATAGTTTTTACGCTATATCTACCCATGTCCAGTAATTTGATGTCGAAATCTTTTTTATTATATTTTTTTTTAATTTATGCTTGAGTCTATAGATAAACATTGGGGTTTTTTGTCTGCGAGTCTATAGTTAGTCGTATTTATACTTGATTCCATCGATAAGCATAAGATTTAAATCTCGCTGTGTGGTAATAATTAATGAGATAGTCTCACTGGTTACTGGCACGTGTGACTTTGTTACAGCCTGAATTAAACTGCAGAATGCATCCGATTCTCACTAGCTTTTCCCATACAGGTGGCCTTATGCCAGACTATACTAAGCTTAATGAAGTCATACTGGATACTCGGTCAATAAATGCCAAATGTTTTCAGACAAACTATATTCCTTAGCTCTACCAATTCTAATCTTCACAATTAAGATCCGTCATACTACGCATATTGAAGCGAACTACCCTCATTCTCTTCGTATTGCATTAGAGAAATGTATGTTTCCCTCGAGCAGCTTCTTCCCACAAATTGCTGATTTGTACAATCGACTTCCAAGATATTGCTCCCCCGATCACTACAATTTTAATTTGTTCAAAACTAAGGTTAACCGTTATCTTTCCCACATATCCGAATAAACTGTTTCATACATTGTAAACCTCTACCTCGAGTGGCTCTTGGACCTTGTACAGCGTGAACATCATTGTGAAAAATCAATAGATTCTGTTTAAGTCACTTCTTAACCATTTCAGTGAATGTTGTTTGATGAGACAATTTTCTCTTATGTTTTAAAAGAATTAAATTTCTTTAAAGTGAATTGCTATTTTTTTAAATCTTGATTTGAATCAATACTTGTTACAGAGAGAAAATACTCGTGTAATATGGCCAAAATATCTCCACCAGGGAACATATGTATCATAATAAGGTTTTATGTATTTTTTCAATTTTTGAATAAGCTGTTGAGAAATGTGTGAAATCTTCCACCAAGACTTGGTAGAAGATTTTATACATGTCTTTCTTTCGCAAAAATTGAACTAATATAGTTATGGAAGAACGGTATTAAAGAAGATGGGTAAGAAGAATGATGGTTAAATACTGCTGGAACTTAAAATGTGACAAAATTACTAACGATTCACAAAAAGCAAAAACAGTGGAGATTTTACCCTGTCTATCAATTGTTCTCAATATTCGAATTGTAACTATCTATTTTCTTATATTTCGTACTTCATAAGTTCCACTCTAAGTTTCTGCTAGAATTTCGAATGACCATTTATTTCATTTCTTCACATTTACAGTAACCTAACTTAACCATGACCATTTTTACATAGGATAGTAGGATGTAGTATTCTGAAGGAGGGCAACTAAAGCTACTAATGGACAATGGATGTCATTTTTCGATTCAATAAACAAAAATTATTCAAAATTAGCCAAAACATTCTATGCCTCATCTTGAAAAAAGGTTTGTAATGATTTATCAGTCTCATATATATATATATATATATATATATAGTGAAGTCTTTCATCGCAGACGTCAAATGAGTGCTCAGGAAAATAAAGAGGTTATCAAATTTTACGTAAACACATGTGTCCCCCAACGCCTGCAAGTGTTTTGCAAGGTTTTAGACAGATGTAAAATATGGCTGAGTTATTTTAATCGTCCAAAGTATATATATATATATATATATATATATATATATATATATATATATAGATATAGATATAGATATATAAGTGAACTCTGAATGGTAGCTGTCAAGACATGTCGTACAGTTGTGAAACTGACAGTCACCATGCAGTGTTGGTTTCTAAGTCCATACTGTCTATATCTATAATTTCTATAAACGCACTCTCTTCTCTAAGGACTACTGTTTCCTTATGAATATAACAAATATTAAGCTTAAATCTTTACACACAAACACACTCACACAAACACACCCACACACACACACATGTATATATATATATATATAAATTTAGCTTCGGTTTTTGAAACATGGTAATTCCTGTGTCGCAAAGAAACAATATTTTAAATCAGTTAATTTATAATATATATATATATATATATATATATATATATATATATATATATATATATAGGCATTTAAAACAACATACTTTGTCTCACACACAATTCCGAGAAATCCTTGTCGAAAACACAATTATACTTCAACATGAAAACAATAGACAAAAACTAAAAATCCTTGAAGCAATATACATCAAACAGTTGAAACCTAACCTAAACAAAATCAACTATGGAATCTCTACAAATATCCTTACATGTCTATAATTGGTAACAGAAGCCATTGGTTTATACCAACGGCTTCCCATACTTAATAATTCTCGAATTCACTCTCGCGTGGTCATGTGTGACGTCATAAGATGCGGTGCGATTTTCGCTTCTCGCATCTTATATGCACGTGTTTATCGTTGCTAGGAAATCATCCATGTAAACAATCACAGACTGTCATCTTGTCCGTATATTGCTTAATATGTTGTACAGTAATTGACATCTTTGATAATGTCTTATGTAAGCCGAAAGCTTAGATTGGATTAAAAAATATGGATCAATATTGTGATTTTCTTTCTTCGTTTCATGATAATGTTATTAAACTTATCAGACGTTATGAAAAGAATTTACATAAAATAAATAGACAACACTTGTCTATATTATTTAATGAAATATATATATATATATATATATATATATATATATTAACTGATTTAAAATGTGGTTATATATAAATCATATATATTAAAATATAGCAAAGAAACCATATCTTAATTCATTAATTTATTCAAAAACCGAAGCTAAAACCTCAAATTTAATTATATAATTAAATTAAAAGCATTAGTTCTGTTTCATCTTCAAGCGAATTTTAGAATAACTCAAATACAATTCATAATTTTTTGTTTTCACTGATACAGAGAAATCCAATCACTTAGACAAGGATGTAGCGTGTTCATTTTTATTAACTATTATTGTATCAATTATGAGTTACGTTCGAAAAAGAGGTTAAGTTTAGGGAGGGTAGGGCTGCATTTTTCAACGAATTTTGACACCTGTTCAACGCATGTCGTCTCTTTTTTATCAACGACAAAAATTCTGTCGGCATTTTTTCCGTTAAATTCGTACTTGTATACTCAAAGATTCTTTCTAAAAGGGGTGTTTGGGTTAGAATACGTTATATTGAACTACAATTTTAAAATATTATTTTTACTCTTAATTACTAATAGACTATATTTCTTTTTAGATCAAATAAATGTAATAGAATTACTTAAATTATTTTAAAATTATTATTACATATCAAATATAAGTATGTATATGACCAGCTCCCATTGTTTTTGTTTTTTAATTTTTATTTTATTTTTAAATATTATTTAACGAAAATTTTTGACAATGACGTCAAAGAATAGCTATTTCATTTCTTTGATTCAGTAAATTTTTATTTTTTATAAACTTAGTAATATATAGTTTCTCATGTATGCACAAAGGACATGGGTCATTTAATGACCTACATATTCTAGCTTTTCTTATTAATTTCCATTTTACTGTAGGTGTTTTGTATATGATTTGAGTTAGTTGTAAAAAATATATAACTTGTAACTGAAGAAAGGAAATGCTTCTTGAAATAAAGATGCTAATACGCAAATTAAGAAGGCATTCAAAGCGATTCTACATGGGGATAAATTGTTTACAATGTTTGGAACATACACGCTGTAGATATTTTTAAGTTTAGCATAATTTGATAGAGGAACACAAATAATGGGAGACCCACAGCCGACTCCATTGAATAGATCAATATATATCAAAGAAAACGAATTAAAAACACAAAAGAATAAATAATACGAATTGAATTGCGCTCGGTGTGAAACTGACAGTTATATTTTTAGTTGATTTTTGGTGTTTTACTTCATTTTTACCGATACTGTAACTGTAACCAATGAGAATTGTTTTTACACCCAAAATAATGTAGCAATTTACTTATAGAAGTTGTGGTGTTATTATCCTACCAGTATAATACAGTGTTTTATAAATATATATATATAGAGAGAGAGAGATAGAGAGAGGGAGAGAGTGAGAGAGAGAGAGAAAGTGAGAGTGAGAGAGAGAAAGACAGACAGACAGAATTAGGAATTCCGCTATCTTGGTTTCAACCTTTCGGTATTTTCGGGTGATTTCGGTCAATTGATTTCCAAACGCTTAATTTTTTTAAAAAACAAAATATTTGTGAACGCTATATTTTTTTAAAAAACAAATAAATAAATAAGCGCATGTGAAAGAAGTTGAGAAGGAGGGGAAAATCAAGTGTATTGAAAATATATCGATTCGGGATTAAATTAAATAAACATACGTTCTTTTATCCCACTTCAAATGAACTTTTTAGCATTTATACAACGGGTCATAATTCAAAAAAAATTTTTGGTGGGGTGGGGGGGGGGTTGGAAATGGTATTATAGCAAATTTTCTTGTTGACAAAGGTTGCCGATGGTGTTATGATGTTGCAAGGTTTTGCTTTTATTTTAAATTTTCCAGTTTACAATCGGATCTTTTTTTTTATTTTTTCTCTTTTAATTTCCACACATGGTTGGCTAGTTGGTAGAAAAATTCTAAAAGGAAAAGCATTATAGATATGGTACAATTAGTAGGCAGGATAATATATTTTTTTGATTTATTGTGTTTCTCATGAGGGGCCAATTTTTTAAAATATTTTATGGGCCTTTTTTCTCATTGAATATAAAATAATTAGGATACTGGAGAAGTTTGAAAATCTTTTCAATGTATTTCTCCTTTTCCTGTAAATAATCCGAGCTGCATATCCTTAGTGCTATTAAATAGAATCCAATGACTATGCCGGATTTTATCAAGGTGTTATGATGGGAATAGAATTTATTATTATGTCGTTTTTGTGGGTTGGTTTCCCGGAACACCGAGTTTTAAACTGTTGTTAAGCCGGTGTAGCTTGCTATCTAGGAAGGGTAAAAAAATTGTTCTTCCATTTCGTGTGCAAATACCATTGTTTGTTCGACTTCGTTTATTTAATCTACTAGGTCAGATAAATCAATAACGCCATTATATATAAGTCGAGTACCATCAATATAAAGGAAGTATGTTGATTTGGGTAAAATATTTTAGAAAGAATTGGATTCGACAAAATCTAAGATACATGCTATGACTCCACTGAGAGGCGATCTCAATGGTAATCCAAATTTTTGTTTTTAACAATCATTATTAGATGTGAAGTAGCATTGATTGGTGATGAGATGGCAGATTTTTATATGTAGATTTAATAGGCCGGGTAATGAAATTCGAGGAATACAAAGACAACAAAATGATAACAATGTTGGCAATAAGATTGATCATATTTATTATATATTAGCCTTTTGACTTAGTTAAAGCACGGAATTTTCGGACACGCCTGTGTCCTTTTTCAACGATACGAGAAATAAAGAAGTTTTAATCATATATATATATATATATATATATATATATATATATATATATGAACACATGTCCACAGCTAAAAGTGTATTATACAAATATAGAAAACAAAGCAAACTTTTAAAAATTACAGTTTATCTACTGAATTAAAGAATTGCTTATTTAAATGTTTAATTATTTGATTTAAATTATCTTGTTATTGTCTTCGAATAAATATTAAAATATTAATCTAAAATTAGTATGGCATAAAAACCTCGTCATATTTAAGTTTTTATGATAACAGTGATTTTCCGAGCATATTTTCCTAGTTTGTTAACCATTACACCACCTCGATGTGTCCAAATTTTTATGCTAATATCTACGGATTATAAACTCAGTTACTATTACGATTGATTATAATTTTACTTATATTTAAGTTTACTTATTTTAAAACTGTATATTTCATATATGCATACATATATTTTTTTATTTTATTTTTACTTATATGTGCGTGGGGGAATTTATTGACTTCATGCAGTCTTTCAGTTTTACAGTTTTCTGCCTTGCAGATAAGCATTTTTTATCTTACTTTGAAAACAAAATCTTTAGCAAGTTTCCCAAACTCTGATAGGTGTTCGATATATATATTTTCATATTAGCGAAAAACCAAAAAGTTTTGAAAGTTTAAATCCTTTGAAAAAAAAATTTTTGTACGCTTATGAACTTAATATTAAAAACAGAATGTTGTCTGTTTTGGATGAGAAGGATAAATATTTTAAATTGGAATTAATTTTAAATCTTAAGTTGTTTGATGTATCTAAGACTATTGAACTGCATTTTCAGAACTGTCTCCTCAAGAATCCCTATAAGTAGACTCTTAAATTTACAATTTCACTAAATAATAACCTATACAGAATAACATGTCTTAATTATCCAAATGAGTTTTATCACACATGTAAAATAGCTCTGATGAAGAATATGCTCAAATGAGTAACTATAAATAGTCAAATATTGCTTCAATCTACAAGAAACTGGTAGCGGTGGATTGTGATTTTACACACGTCCTGTGAATTCTTTTTGTGTTTGTGGATGTGCGAGTAGCGTAGTGGTTATCGCTGTGGAGTGTGGAATCGGTTAGCCTAATTAAAGATAATGTCCAGTCTGTAACATTTACTTCGGAATAATGCCTTTGAGAAAGCATGGATCTATTTCTTCCCTTCCCCCAGTTAAGGATTTAAATGGTAGAGTAAATTGGTTTGCACCCAGTCTACAAAGACAACTTTGAATTCATGGCGGCAACAAGAAATTACTCTCTTATCTTCCCCCAAAGCATTGAACTTCGCAGATTATAGACAAAAAGAGGCTGTGACTAGCCATGATCACCAACTTGCTGAAAATATATTGCATTAAAATGTTCTTTTTACATCTATCCAAAGACGGGACAGCTAACAATCAAAATCTTTAGTGGTACTCGTTTACTTTTCAAAGTCGGTAGATATTGTACTTTTCAAGCTTTTAAAAACGTCGATACGCTGATTTTAGATTGCCTCTTGACTAAAATTACAGTTATATGCTTTCAGTTTACTAACTTTAGTTAGTCTGAATCCTTCTATTTCTATTAGAAATCCTTTCTGCTAGTTCCTTTATTTTATTAGTTTTTAACATTTACTGTCTTTTCGAATTATGTCTCTAATTTGTCTAAGTTTATTGTCTACGTCTCGAAGTAATCTTTGACTTGGGATTATCTTCCATCAGCTCACAGAACTCATGGTTCTTGTAAGTACTAACATATTTATCTATCTTGTTAGTTTTGGGGATTACTTGAATATTACAGGTTTAGATATACTGGTAAATGCTATGTTCGAATGTCTCGCTCGTTTTAAATAATTTTTTTGGCGTGGGTCCTTGATTTTATTGGCTTATATATATTGGTATTGATTGATTGATTTGTTTTTGACGATTTATCAACTTTTTGTGGGTTATTTAAAGACGAAACATTCTGGGGGTTGTAAGAATAACTCATTTTTTTTATTTTTGCGAGTGAATACAACGTTAACATTTTTTTTGTAGAAAGCATTGATTTTTCAGATATAAATCCTCCAATTTAAACCATAAATGGAGGAAAAAAGGGATCAAATTCATGCCTTTTCCAAGTGTATTTGTGTGTAAGTGAATTGTAATGAAAACTGCCTCAAATTTGAACTCTGAGCCGCATCCATTTCTCATTCTAAAAGCCGCTAGTTAAAAGATAATACAGTGTTTGTCACTGATTTAAACTAATTTGTTAAAAGTTATTTGGATCATAGTCACTTTCGGTCATACCACCCCGAACATGGGAACCTACATGAAGGAGTTAATATTTAACAATTTCTCATTCAGTGCCGCTATTCATTACACCCAACGCGTATTTTGTATACCCAACTTTTAAATTCTTGCTCATTCTAATCATATTTTTCGACATTGGTCCTTGACCTTATTGGCTTATATAAACTGTTAAATCCTAAATTCAAATTTCTCAGTCGTTTTGTGTTGATTATTTCGGTATTGGAACACATAATGGAATATTATATTCTTGTTGTCTCAAGTTATTTTGATTTTAAATTGTTTTCATGATATGAGTTTAGAATTAAAAAGAATATGGGCGTGCCACTTAATCAGGCTTTGCTAATATAATTGTTAGTCTTTCGGGGAGTATTGTTTTGTGCTTCAGCAGCAAATATATTTATATTCTTAAAACACTAACGTCTTTATCTGATTATGTGAATAAATTTTATATATATTTTTCTTTTTTGTTTTTATAGGTAAAATCCGGTCAGCAATTAAACATCTACCAAGTATACTTTTACTTACTAACCAGAAAATATAAGGAACACAAAAGGGAAAAAACATTCCTATTGTAAGGACATTCAGATTACATAAATCAACCACTCACACCAAACAGTCTCGCAGAATTAAGGAAATCAGAATTACTACGGACTGATTATTTGTATCGTCAGTTACAGAGTTGGTTGAACAGGGATTTGACTCTACAGATTCAGTTGACGAGAATTAAAGGGATTGATAAAGTCGAACAACAAAAAAAGATATGTCAGTAGCTTCTGTTTCTGGATTAAACAAAACAATGGGGCATACGCATAGCGGATACGCTGATGATGATGATAATGACGATGTGACAGCGCCGAGCAAAAGATGCTGCAGTTGCTGCCGAAAAAAGCAGCGACCCGGCCCGAAAGTTCCAAAAGTGAGTCGAAAGAAAAAGTGTCTCAACTGCTGTCGGAAATTCATTGCTTTTCTTTTGTCGCACATAGGGCTTACATGTCTGGTGGCTGGCTATTCTGCCCTTGGAGGATACATTTTCATGACCCTGGAGAGTCCTTTTGAGATCAAGCAGAGATCTAGTGTTGGAAGAATACGAGAGTAAGACTAAAATTTATTTCTTCATTCCTGCATGTATATGTGTGTTCGTTTATATGTCTGTTCGATTATATGTCTGTCTGTTTGTTTGTATATATATATATATATATATATATATATATATATATATATATATATATATATATATATAAAATGATAAAATATACCTTTAAGGTAGGCTGTTTTTATAGGATAAATGTGTTTAATATCCAGGATAGAATGTGTGTAAATATGAGAAGTGTGTGGACAAAGATGGGCACAACAAACGACGAAAGTGTTTCATGTTAGATATTCAGGACATGGTGTTCAAGCATCAAACAAAACTGTTGCCACGCGTTGTTGACATCATTGACCATACTTATATATATATATATATATATATATATATATATATATATATATATATATATATATATATATGCGATGAAACAAACTATATAAATTCCAACGTTCACAGCATTAATCCAAAAGAGGGCTCAATACCGATAGTAGAGCGATAATTATTCATGTATTATAATTTTATCATACAGGTGATGCAACTTGGTTTCAGTGCATTTCAATTGCACTTCCACGTGTGAATCTTAAATGGTTATGAACAATCCTCGTTATAGGCAAGCCGTATGTGAAACGTCGCTTCCTTTTTGTTCATTTGTTTCAGAAGAAAAATATACATAAAAAATTAGGTGTCTGAGTGAAACAATAGTTTAGTGAAGAATGGATTGGGTGTTTAATGTTGACTGGTTTGTGGAATTTTTTTTGCTGATAAACACCGGTCAAAAGTTTTGCAATCATTTCAAGCGTCCTAAGAGTGAGAGGTAGGGGAGGAAAAGATGGAGACGGGGATAGTATTATTTCAAATGTTCTAGTTAATTAGGAATGTTTGTGTGTGTGTGCGTGTCGTATATCTATGTATATGATTTAAAGTAGCTGGTTGGCCCTTTCATTTCTCAGCCAAATTTGAAATTCAGGAATAACCAAATATCAGACTCTTTTTACATGTTACTGATTAACTTCTCAGTGCCACCTCTTACATATGTACATGATTTGTATTTACGTTCTTCACACAAACACACACACACATAAGAGTGACACCTTGTGTTCATATATATATATATATATATATATATATATATATATATAATATATAAAAAGTGATTCAGGAAGTGTTTGTGTAAGAGTTTGAAGAATATTTTTCTACGTTTGTTTTTACGTTTTTTTTGTGTACGGTGTGTGTAATTCTTTTCCTGTTGGCCTTTTTGTGTTCTGTGGTGAAATGTGTTTGCTGGGAATCCGCTATCTTTTAGGGCTGTTTCGTAGTCTTTCTAGGGATCAAGCACCCTACACAAAATATTCAACAAAAACACAGTAAAAATCAGCTATAGTTGCACCGAGAACATGGCACAAATAATAAAAAAAGCACAACAGGAAATTATCAACAAACCAAACGAACAAATTAAACCCACGTGCAACTGCAGAATAAAGAACGAATGTCTCAAACGGTAATTGTTTACAAATAATATATATATAAAATATAATATATATATAACTAAGGAACCTGGAAACAAAGAAATTATACACACAAAAATAGTAAATATGCGAACAGCACAATGCTTTCTAAGTATATCTTAAAAACAAAATGCACATCACACCAAAAATAACTTGGAAAATAAGGAAAAGATCATCAGCCTGGTTTGCTTGGAGGAAAAAATAGCTATCATTACTTTCCCAGACCAAAATAAATTATTAAATAAAAGATCCGAGCTCATCTCAAAATGCAGGCATGAAAACAAATTTTTACTACGTTACTTAAAAATCGAAAACGGAAAAAATAAAATAAAATAAAAATAAATAAATAAACAAAATGTCGATAAAATAAGCAAAATAAATTAACCCAAACAAATTACCAAATCACGCCTGTTAGAATAGACGAAATAGAATAAAAAATAAGAAAAAAAATCAATGAACCCAAATAAATAAAGTAAATAATAAACAAATTAGCGAACGATTATGACCAAAATATTAGTTAGACTATAAAAATCAAACCAAAAATCGGACGAAAAAAAATAAATAGATATAGCTGCTATATAACGATAAAAAATATACTACGTCACTTAAAAATCGAAAACCGAAAAGAGAAAATATACAGTATAACAAATAAATAATAACAAGTAAAATAAATTGACCTAAATTCATCCAAATAAATAAATAAACTAACAAACTGATCCCGATAAACTAACCGTTAGAAACAACAAACAAAGATAATCAATCCAAATAAATACATGAAGTAATAAACAAATTGAAAACTGTTCCTGCCAAAATAATAGTTAGAATAAACTACAACAATCAAGCCCAAAATGGAATAGATAGCTTTATCTTCCCAAACCAAAACAAAACTATTAAATAAGCAATATAAACAAATTTTTACTATGTTAATAAAAACATCAATTAAAATTAAAATAAAAATAAATAAATATATAAGATAAGAAATAAAAATAAAAAAAATGAAAATTAGAATTAAAAATAAAAATAAATAAAAACTAGCAAAATAATTTAACCCAAATAAATAAACCAAATAAACGACTTCCGGTAAAATAACCGCCAAAATAGACTACTCACAATGCACCACCGACCAGTATATATATAAATAGCCGAGAAAAATAACAGCACTTGTGGCCTGACTATTGCATCTAGCATGAAACAGACTGTCGCTTCTAAGTATTGACTTCTATGTTTACTTTTATATTTACACACGCTCTATCTCAGTTATTGAGCACTTTATCCCATAAATATAGCACATCTTAAAACTAATATATATTTTCATATATACATATATATATATATATATATATATATATATAAAGTGAAGAAGAAAGAGAGCGAAAGAGAGATTGAGATATGCATGACTATATGTCCGCGCGTGACTATTTTTATATCTGATAAATCCGTTATGTATTTTTGTTTTAACTTTAAAAAGTTATCAACATAAATAGGGAATGATAATTAAAAGGTTTTTTTTATGCTTGTTCATTTAGTTAGAATTAGTGATGTCATTCGTACTGAGAACCTTTTAGTATTTCGTACTGTTTGTCCCTTAGCTTTTTTCAGCTGAAGATATCCTCAACGCAATGCAATTTGAAATCAAAATAACGAACGAAATAGAATCGGTCAGAATTTAATTTTGGCATGCCGATTCCATTGTCCTCACCGCTACATTACCCTCCCTTCCTAAATATACGCCTTCTAAATACGATACATTTTTTGCCAATACAGGACTATCATATTTCTCCACAGATTTTTTTCTTTATCGATGAAATGCCATGTCTTATGGAAAAAGATGGTGGAATGGTTTATCATTGCATTCTTCACTGTTTGGAATCCAGAGTATATTTCATGTAGACTGGTTACCACGCAGGGCTAGCGGGTTCAGTTTGATCAACTGGTACAGAAATGGATTCATGCTTTTCCCAATGCCATTATTGCGAAAGTAAACTCAACATACTAGAACAGAATTCGAAATTGGCTCGATAATTCCACTTTCTGAACCGATATAAATTACATGACTCACACATATCTAAATAAATAAACGGCAAATTATGCCTGTCCACCCGTATGTCTGAAACCGCTTTAACCCGAGCTACTCATAGATATCAAGATGATCTCGGAATTGAAAATCAGCCCTTTATCTGATGCCTGAAGATCCAACAATGTGATTTGTGTCCGGATGAAAGGGGGATAGTTAAAAATTCAAATTTTAAAATAACTGAAAAAAATTAATGATTTTAAAAGTTTTTAATTTATATTGAACTTAAAGGAACACAGAAATTTTGTGCGTTTAAAATGTTTTAAATTCAGTTTAAAATATCTTTGTGAATTGAGGAAATCAATTGTATTTCTTCAAAATGCCAAACTGAGAGATTTCGTGACGGGAACTTTTGAAGTTCCGCAGAGTTTGTGATTTGAAGAAGTCAATTTTTAGCCGAATCAGAGTTTCGACCAAAATTGGACTTTCGGCCCAAATCAGTCTTTTGGGAGAAATTGGACTTATAGCCCCAATCGGAGTTAATGTTTTTTTTTGTTTTTTTTTTGACGTTCCATTGAGTTAATTAAGGAATTCAAAGTTATTTCTTCAAAAGGCCATGGGAAAAAATCCAAAGATCAGAGCTCTAATGCGAAGGGAATGAAGAGCAGAATAAACACCAGAGGTGGCAAAAACTAAGAGACTTGCAGTGCTGCAAACCATAGAAGATCAATTGGAGAGGCAATATATGGCTTCCGTTCCTCTATGTCAGCTACCAGTGTGTTAACAATCATCACTGAATTTATCTATCAAGCTTTAGAAAAGAACGGCGTTCGACAGGGTTTGGCATGCTGGCTTTCTCTACAAGATCAAGGGTTGCGATGCATTTGGACAAATATTTTGGCCAATCCAGTCGTTCTTAACAAAACGTGTAATGAAGGTCATGTTGAATGGACACGCTTCTGGTTCATATCATATTAATACAGAGGTTCCTCGGACCTACACCGTTTCTGATATTCAACAACGACGAATGTCATCAGTTACCAATTAGGTTTCCATGCAGATGATACAACCATTTACTCCTGTTTTAGTAGCAAGTCCAGCAGAGTTGACAGAGAAGAACTGGCAACTACTCTCGGACATTACCTCCAATTAGTGGTTAACTGGGTTAAATTTTTACATCTCCAAAACAAAACGGCTTTCATTTAATCACAGGAGAGTACTTTTTCTGCCTGCCATCAGCATGTCTGATGATAAACTCCAGGAAAACATCACTTTGAACCTGCTTGGACTCATGTTTTCCACTGACACGAAGTGACGTGATTATATTGAATCAATTGCTTGATTTACTGCTAGGAATGTTATTTCACTATGTCGTGCTAGACAATTCTCTTCGGTATCACACTTCCAGACTTATAAATCTACTATTCATCTGTACATTGAATATTGCTGTCATATTTGATCTGGTGCTTCTACTACATATCTGGAGATTCTTGGCAAAATTCAAAGAAGGGTTTTTAATGCAGTCGATCTTGATTTCAGTCACTTTCTCACTGATGTGATGTGGTTTCCCTATGCCTTTACTACAAATATTTCCATGGCAATTATTCTGATATACAGTTCTCCTTAGTAACTCGTCTGCATAAATTTAAGCTTGTTAGTTTGACAACTGGATCTCGCCATTTTACTGTTGAACTAGCTAGCTATATTTTTCTCTCACTTCTCGCCTGCGGAACTCCCTTCAGATTTCCAGCTTCCCTGTCACCTATAATCTTCAAAAATTTAAATGAAACGTCAGTCGACATCTTATGTCTTCCTAGATACTGCCCCTTTTCCACACTTCTCTTCACTAAAGTCTGCTCATTCTCTTTCACTCACTGTAACCCCCTGCGTTCTGGTGGCATTGTCACCTTGTTTGGAGTGAAATGATTTAAAAAAATGCAATCTACTGAGAACTATGCTAATGTTGGCTATATAGATTAATGATATAGGCATCTGTCTTTGAGAATTAAACATATAGAAACAACTAGGAGCTTGAGATTCGAAAGGATGACGCAAACATAATTGGACTTATGTGTCGTAAACAAGAATTGAAAATCATGTTGGATTGTGATTTTCGTTATTCCACAAGACTATATGATATATCTAAAGCAAAAGACTATATGATATATAAATATATAAAGACTATATGATATATAAATATATAAAGACTATATGATATATCTAAAGCAAAATAAAAAGGTGGTTAAACATGTCAATGTCGCTGAAGAGCTGAGGAAATCCTGGAACATGAAGGAGACAATATTGCTAGTCGTTAAATCTAAGAAGATTTCTGAAGAGCCTCGATAAAATGCTGAAGGAAGAGAAAATCAGGGGGAATCGAGCCCTTATAGATGGTAGTACTGTTAAGATCCTTTAAAAATAATGAGGAAACTCCTGGAGTATTTGAGTAAACCTGCTTTCACTCGGATTTCAGTAAAAAAAAAACATCAATTTCTATTGGGGTAAAGAAGAAAAAGAATTAGTAAAAGAAAATGAAGAGAATATGAGGAATATAACAAAGAATAAAATGGATGTGGGAGATTTACCCCGGAATTTAAAAGTCAAATGAAATCTACTGCAGAAATAAACGTCAATATATACCCTGCATAAACCAAAAAATACAACAGATTCTAATCATTTTAACATAGAACAACTGCATTAGAAATAATTACCACAATAACTCTTGTTTTATATGCAAATGTTTTCAGATTTTCAACCCTAAATGAGATGTTTATTATACAAGAGAACTAAATATTAACTCCTTCTCGACCATGTAGGTGGTATGGCCGAAAGTAACTAATATGTAACAAAGAGCTTAAATGACTGACAAATACTATTAATGTTTACTTTTCACATTTGGATGTGCGGGGGACGTAATGGATAGCTCAGAATGAGAAATAGGAGAGCCAGGTTCGAATTTCAATTGAGATATTACATTCACTTATGCGCAAATATCCTTAGAAAAGGTAATGAATCCATCGCTCTGCTTCCGGGTACGGTTAAGATTATGCTCTTCATCTTTGGCTGGCAACCAGTCTTGGAGAAGGACAGCTCTGAATTCAAAACCTGTAGAATTTGTAGATGTGGAAAAGAACATGCTATGAAATTAATGAAAGGATCGTGGAGTTTACAATGAGTCTATGATTCCAACTTCCGTCGACCTTAAGTAAATTTATGCTCTGTTTTTCTGGAGAAGTGAAATCCACTGTTTAGCAAGTTTTCTTCTCTCTGTCGACGATGATTAGATCTGGTCTTTGGGCCTCGATTGGGTAATGTGTTTAAATTTTTGATACTTTGCTGTCCAAAGAGTGATTTTCTTTATGCTGTAAAACAGATTCTGCTTTGTGCATAACGCTACTGATATATATTGACAGATCCCAGTCAATTGCGCAGTTCCAGGTGGATCAGCTTCTTCTATCAACAACAATAATCTTGTACTCATTCTCAGTCAAATTTCTGTATTACATTTTAATGCCATGTTTCTTCAGGATGTAAGCGATCATTCGATTTTGAAATCAATGTATTCATTCTACTTGACTGACTCTTATCCAAAGCTGGACATTTCAGACGGTTCTGCTTGTTAACTCATAGCCTTTGCTAATGACGTTAGTACGGATAATGACCGCAACACACTAGGCAAGAATTTAACCAGGCTCGCCAGTTCCACTTTACGCGCCGATAGCCGTTAAACTACACATACATCTGTATGATTAGCAATCTTGAAGTAGTAGTAGTTCTTGTTAGTCTTCACTATTCTTTGCTGCAATAGAAAAAAGTTTTGTCGTAGCCTCTACTCAATACATGAATATGAGCTCTTGCAATATTTAACTCTGATATATCATGGAGAGCTTTTCCAGTTTGAATAATGAAAAATTGTTTATATAAATGTGACTACTATAGAATATCTATTATTTCATTTTCATTTCTTCATTTATTTTACTTGTATTTTTTCTGCATTGGACAAATGAAATTTGAATTATTTTGAAAGAGGGCGAATTTGTGCGCAGAATTCCTTACTCTCTGTTTGTCATTCATTCATTTATTATTTATACGACTTCTCTTTTTCTCCTTACATTTTTTTTATTTTTTCCAGTTATTACTTTTACTTATTTTTTTATTCCTTTCTTGGAAATTCCAATGAAAACTTAATAAAATATTTTTTTTTATTTTGCATTATGTGAAATTGTTTATTTTCTTTGTTTACTTAGTTTTGGTTGTAACGAATCTCTTAGGCAATTTCATTTTTCGTTTGATACGTATTTTAATCTTATTTCAGTAATTTAAGTACTATCAAACGTATTTTTAATGTCGCTGAAAAATAATAGAATTCTTCTAGACTTTTACGCCATATATTTTAAGCATTTTAGAATAGAGACAAATTGTATTTTATATTCAATCATTGCTCAAAAAGTTTCCACCTTCTTAGATAACATAAATTATTATACTATTACACTTGTACATCCCAAAATATACTTTAATTAGAATATGGAGTTTTATTTTGATCCGCTATTTGATTATTTTAATCTAACAAGATTAGAAAAATAAAAAGTTGTAGAGTTTTCTCTATTTTAAATGCAGATCTCCGACGAACAAGAAAACCGTTTTTATAAGCTAAAAGCAATTTGTCGGTCACTATGGAAACGCAGAATTACCACTGAGAGATGTCTTTGCAAGAGTGGTGGTTACTAGTTTCATTCCTTTACAGCTACGGCTACCATAGTCGTCTTTGAGTTCAAAATTTATCTGTTATATTCATGTTCTACATTTTTCCCCAATTTTTAGCAAATCTCTTTCTTCCGTTTTATGAAATAAACTACATACATTTCATTTTAATCATTTTGGAAGCTTTGGATATTTAATTTAATAAGTATATGCTTTTCTCCTGCAAGAAAAATAATGCAAAATTCTAATTATTTTAGTGTAAAAAATGTTATTGTCTACCTAGGAGAAACATGTTTACAGATTAACGATTCTGTTTCCTCCTGCGACAAGATTTGTGCAAACCTATTTACAAGTTCTGCTCACACACTGAAATTTACTATTTATTAACATAATAAAAACAATGTTGCTCTTAAAAAGTTAATCTTTTATTTTATTAACTTATTTATTTACTTAAAGTATCTCTTTTCTTTCTTTTTTTGCAATAGTCAAGAACAAAGATAAGTTACCTCGAAGTTACAGACAGTGGGTAGCTCTCCATGAAAATAATGAAAAAGATTAAAATGGCTTCTTTTTAAAATAGGTTCCCTGTTCCATTTGCGTAATTTAATGTAATGCGCGGATTGGCTGGTTCTTTGGCCAATCAATGGCAGTCTGATGCAATAAAAATCCTACAAAACGATAGTAGAGTGTTGAAGTTTTGTGAGGATTTATGACAGTGAATTTTTTTCCTACAACCTATTTCGGCCGTTCTTTCTAGCATGCACAAAGATGGCATAATTTGTTTAAGGTGTTCTGGTCCCTTTGCTAAGTACTGCAAACAAGGATGATTGAAGAGGACAGATAACCAGATGCGCAGATCTCACCGTAAAGTGCGTTGATTTCGGTGCAACAGGGTTAGACACATCTTGTCCTAGTGCAAAGAAAACGGTTCAGGTAAGACGTCAGCATCAGTCACTTCCTCGAAGAATTAAATAACGGTGCACTAACCTTCATCGAAGTTCTTGTAGATGAACAGAAGAGCGTAGTCCTTGCAGATTTTGTCTGCTTGCAGAAACTAGTGAGAAGATCTGTATGCCGCCTTTTCCGACGCCGAGAGGTGAATGTGTTAACACCCTATGGAAAATCTCTAAAATATGATGTATATGGCGCAGTCAAATTGGCTGTTTGTCGTGCACTAGCCGTGAGCATTGAAGTCCTGGTTGTGGATTGAAAATGGCTAGGCTTTGATCTGCTTCTGGAGATCGATGACATCTTGGAGCTTGGGGGAATGTGCATAACTAACTCTAGGAAAGTGCGCTTACATGAGGGAGATATACCTCAGTGCGCCGCCATTTCCATCGACGAACCTGTTATTGTGAAATTCGACCAGTAGAAGAAGGTTTGGATCGCCTCATAGAAATGGACGAGCGGTCAGATACTCGTAAAACTGAAAAACACTGCGTCGGAGTACACCATGCCCGAAGCTGTCTGGAACAACTACGAAAAAGAACTACATTTGTGGCGAGGCAATAAATGACTACTGCTATCTGCCGAATGTGGGCTCGGCCCACTCTAGATCTTCATTCGCTGATGGCGGTAGTCAAGAGGACATACAGATTGTTCGATCAGTGCTTGATTACAGGGAATTGAATGATTCTGTGGAAGCGTTCACTGCCGATTCTGATGTGTGCACCCAAAAGTTGAGGCAATGGCGGCTATGAGTAAACGTGTCCCTGTTAGATTTGAGAAAGCCTTACCTACAGATACGCAAAGCATTGTGGTCCTATAAACCGTGCTGATCAAGGGAAAGATGTAGTGCCTCAACGCGATTAGGTTTTGCCTTAAATCTGTCACCTCTCATGAGGTCTATTATCGACTTAGTCATGTCCCAGAATGCGTCAAAGATGCCACATCAGCTTACATAGATGACATTTTTATCAACGAAGCCTTGGTTTCTGCGGCAGCTGTGAGTGACCACTTATCCAATTATGAACTCCTGAATTATGAACTCAAGACGAGACCAAAATTTTGAGCCTGCAGCTTTGCAGGGAGGAATGGCATTCTCTGATGGAAGCGGAGAAGTCAAGTCCCGGACTTTCCTGAAGTCATTACTCGCTGAAGTATGTTTTCTCTGTGTGGATTATGGGATACTTTCTCGTGTGTTGCTAGCAAAGCGCTGCACAACCTCCTATATCGAGCGACAAGCAAGTGCGATATCCAAGTGATGGGATGACACATTCGAGAATGCCTCTATCCGTCATGAAATAGATCCTATTGGTTGGGACTAGTTTGTGAGTGGTCACAAAATGGAGATGTGGGTGGAGGCCTCTTCTTTAGTCACGAGAGATGAACGTAGGCATTGTTGAGGATGCTTGTTAGCTGTATCCGGCAGGAGATGCTAAGCATATTAATTTAGCAGAACTTGACGCAACGATAACCAGCATCAATCTGACCCTTCAATAGCAGAATACGATCTTGCACCTGGTTAACGTCTCTGCGTACGTTCATGTCTGGATAAACAACATGATTGGAAAGGCACTTGTATACGCGAGTGCAGTCAGTGAGATGTTGATGAGGCAACTGTTAGAAACACTTCGCGTGCTGGTCGACGGGTATGCCTTCATAATAGATGTGAAGCCTATCAAATCTGCTCTAAATCAAGCAGATCTCCTAACAAAAGTGCTTCAGATTTGGTTGGAGCTACACAAAGAAGGAGACGAGCCTGTACAACTAAGGTGCACCACTGTACAAAGGTTGAGCGAGAGTCAGATGGGTAACATCCACTGACAAAGTAGGCATCAGAATGTGAAGAAGATATTGTATTTTTTCAGGTCTGTCGACAATTCAGTATCAACAACAGTTGCAACAGTCGTTAAGAATTATGAAGCTTGCCAATTTATTGACTCGACGACAGTACATTTGCAGAAAAGAAAGCTGGGAGTGAACAACAACTGAAGTAGTTTAGCGATGGCTATCCCACACCACTGCAGTGGATATTTCCTAACACTGATTGATTGTGATCCATCTCGATTTGCAGTGTGTCGACCGTTTCGTCGACAAGACCACCAGTGTCACTAACCAATTAACATTAATCTTTTTCGATCGGGGTCCACCAATCGAAATCTTAACTGACGACGACACGGCTTTTAATTTGTGGGCACTTCAGAAAATCCCTCAGGTCTGGGACGTTCAGCTTCGGTTTCGATGAGCTTATGCTTCAGCCGGGAATGGTAGAGCAGAAAGTGGCCACAGAATCATTGCGGCTAGAAATCAGTGTTTCATACTAGAGACAGTCTACTGGCATAACGTAACACGTAAGGACAACTTCTTACTTTCAACAGCGCCGGCCGACGCGTTACATAAGCATCACGTCCACGTATGAGGCATTGATGCATCCGCCTGAATCATAGAATACTCGAAAAACATAGGAGGTAGGAGATATTATCTGGAATAAGACTCCGCAAGTTTAATTTAGGCAGTATAACTAAGGTTAACAGTTCCCAGCCAGTGCAGTACTTGCGTCCCTTTAAGAAGTCGTACTCTCCATTTGAACACGGATGTGATTCAGCAGAAAGTGAGCTGTTAGTTGACTTGGGATCAACATCGCCAGGTGATTCTCCTGATACCAGAACCGCAGAGTCCTACACAGGAAAACACAATGATTCGTCCAGTGTTTCATCTGAAGATGAAGCTATTGTTGTTCCCCTTCGAAGGAGTACATGGCCGAAGAAGCCTTCCCCGAGTCTCATTTGCTGGGGAGAGTGTAGTGAACTATCGCAGAACACAAAAATGAACAAGGTTGCATGTATTTTTTTGCAACAGTCAAACACAAAGATTATTTACATCGAAAAGCAAGTGGCTGGTAGCGCTCCATGTGAATAGAAAATAAGTGCTTTGTTTTTAAAATAGGTCCCCTGCGCCAATTGGCTGGTTCATTGGCCAATCAGTAGTAGCTTAACGTAATGTGCAGATTGGATGATTGGTAGCCTGATAAAATAAATTTCCACAAGACGAGAGGCGAGTTGTGCTGTTGGTACGGTGTCCATGGTATTGAAGTATAGGGAAGATTAGTGACAGTGAAGGTTTCTTTCTTCTTACGATTAGATATCAACGGTGAAATTAGCATTTAGCTGCCTGGGAAATCAAAGGATTAATAAAGAAAATGTCTTTTCAAACACGTGTATCTATTAAATATAATGTTTATGAAAAATTATTTATTTGTTTAAAATATGTCACTGTACATTAACATGAACATAAACACACACTTTATATATATATATATATATATATATATATATATATATATATATATATATATATATATATATATATATATATATATATATATATATATATATATATATATATATATATATATATATATATATATATATATATATATATATATATATATATATATATATATATATATATATATATATATATTTATAATTTTTTCGATGACATGAAATGGAAAGGTTATATTGAATCAATTGCTAGATTTGCTGCCAGAAAAATTTAGTTCAATGTGTAATGCTCACGTTCTGAATGTTGCCGCCACATCTGGCCTGCTGCTTTTGCTATAAATCTAGAGATTCTTGATAAAATCTAAAGAAGAAATTGTAATGTTATTGGTCCTGACCTGGTATTGTCTGTGGAACTCTCTTCTGTTTTCTTGCTTCCCCGTCAAATTTGATCTTCAAAAATTTAGATACAATATCTTCTTTTATTGTTCTCTCTCCTTAACAGTACTGTTTCTCATATTCTCTCACACTCTGTGACCCCTTGAGTCTTAGTGGATTTATTACTTTGCATAGGGTGAAATTATTAAAAAAAATGTATATATATATATATATATATATATATATATATATATATATATATATATATATATATATATATATAAAAAAGCAAACAAGATTTGATAAAATCAGCCAATAAGTTTTGTCTGCTTAAATTTTATTCTATTTATAATTCCAAAATTCAAAAACTGTAATAAAAATTTTAACCAACACACTTTCACACTTTTTGGCGATATTGGAAATGCAATCCAATCAAAAACAACTTTTTATCGTAAATCGAATATATTTCTTGTGATCGTTAAGTGACATATGCCGGCGAAAGATATTTTAATGTTTTTTTCATTTTGTTAATAACAAAAATTGAAACAAAAAGGAGACTTATTCTTAACATCAGTAAGATAATGAGGAAAAAGTGCTTCGAAAATTTTATACACGCAGGAGAGATTGAAAGCAAGAAGGACAGAGGAAAGCAACACATAACTAGTCAGCTTGAGTAAATAAATGGCGGAACAAGCTCTAGGAGAGATAATAAAATCACAAAATCTATTAAGAGCTACAAAGGACAGAAAATTGTGGAGAGCCATGATCACAAAAGTCCTGAAAAGAGATGGCGCATAGAATAAGAAGCACCTGCTTAAAATAAGTCTATTTTTTTGTTTATTTAACGGTGTTGCTTGTGTTATTTTTGTAAATTTCCTTAAGACTAATCTTATTTACTCGTCGGCGACATGGTTGGGAAAGTCATTATTCATAAGTGTTTACTTTATGTTGCTTAATTCTTTATGAAATAACGTGTCCGGAGAAGACAATATTTTGAAACGTTTAATCATGTTTATATAACTGTTATTTTATATGTGGTTGGGGGTGTATTTACTTTTGTAACTGAGAAGAAGCAAATTTATGCCTGTGAGTTTTTTATATAGTGAGGTATTAAAATTATGACTGTTAGCATTGAGTAAAACATCAAGAAAATGGATTCTCTTATTAATATTCAGTTCCCAATTACACAGTAGATCGAGATTATTTCTTTAAGGGGTTACTTTTTTTCGTATATGATTTCGTTAGTATGGAAATGTCATCGATATAGTGAATCAGAAAGTTTGGTTAAATTACTAAAGACTTCACTCTCTACTTGAGTCATGTAAAAATTAAGACCGAGAAGAGAACCCATTACTATGCAGTATATTTGTGTGTAAATGTTACCATAATTACCATAAAACGGTAATTGTGTTGTGCAGGATAGAGAGATGTGTTTTAATTTTAAGAGGTGGCCTTGAGTGGTGATAATAAGTTTTGTATTATTATGACTATAGTTTCTTTGACAACGCTTTGCCCGTTCAACGTGACATCACTTTGACATCACTTTGGACTGATTTAAATATTAGTTCTGTGAAATCTTCAGGATATAGAGAACAGAATCTTGTCATCTACAAAGGCAACAACGGGTTCTTGATAATGACTGAGATAGTCGAATGTACAAAATTGTCTGATGATCACATAAGTGGTGAAACTGTTAATTAGCATGCATTGGTGGTTTCAGTAAATACAATGCATATACATATATATATATATATATATATATATATATACAGAGAGAGAGAGAGGGGGTGCGGTGAGAGTGAAAGATGGAGTCCGTGTGTGTGTGTGTGTGTGTGTGTGTGTGTGTGTGTGTGTGTGTGTGTGTGTGTGTGTGTGTGTGTGTGTGTGAAAGAGTACTATATCATTTATAAATAGTGATTTACAAATTGTTTTTGGTTAGTTCCGTTACTCTCTTATTGATACCCAGTCAGTATCTAACTCACTAGATTTTTGACACTTGATGTACTTGCATGATAGTCAGCTAGTAGATAATTGTTAAAGTTGTTCTAGTGATTCACCGCGGAAACATGTCACCTTGCAGCTCCCCAGTGTTCTATAACAGCCGACATATCTGTATGTATAATATGTCATTAGATATTAACAATTAATATTGCATTTGTGGAAAAATTTTAAAATCTGATGGTGGACTGAAAAGATATGCAGACGTTCACAAAAATATACCCGATGACAACAAAATATATGTTTCATGTCTGCTGTCTTTGTTCCAAATGTCTTAAAAGTTTGTTCGCTTTAAAAGACAAGTGATAATGTGCTTAATAATGTAATGTTAATTGCTCGTGTCGCAGCATTTAATGACTTTTTTTAAGAAGATTGTCTTTTAAGATGAGAATGCAGTCAGAAAGTGTGGAGACTTTTCTTTCTGCCTTTCAAAAAAAGAAGACAGACTAAAAAATAGAAACGGAGGAGACCCGAAGCAGTTCAACCAACCACCATCACACTGTGATAACAAGTTGGATCTTGACCGCGACAGAAATTCAAATACGACTCTATGGCGTCGAATAGCAAATTATAGTTACAATTCTTTACATTTGGTCAAAATTCCATAATGCAAATACGGCTTTAAATATATATATGCTGTTACTTTAGGGTTATTCTTTTAATCTTTTTATTCTTTTCAATGTGTTCTCACCTTTGCCTTTTAGCATATATATATATATATATATATATATATATATATATATATATATATATAAAAATTAACCTGTTAAGCTAACCTGTAGAAAAAGACAATATTTATAAATGTAAAAGACAATAGGAAAACTGTAATAGTTGCCGACGCGTTTCGTCCGATGTGGATTTTTTTAAAGCGAAACGAAATGAATTTATTAAACAAAGTAACTAATAATAACAAAACAAAATGTCCTTAGCAACTGGAAGAATTTAGAGAACGCTATTTTCATACTGTTAACTGAAATTACGTCAATTACTGTCAAGTGTGGAGATATTGTTTTTATTGCTGTGTTGACGGATTCACCCATTGATTTCTTGATAACGTTCTGTACGTTTGTTTGGGAGAGTAGTAATTCTGTTAAGAAAGGTGAAATAGGAAAAAAGCCTGGGCGTAGATTATTATTTGGGTAATATTCAATGGTGGCACTCTCGAGGATTTTCCTCCTGAGTGAGTTATTTTCTTTTTTTATAAGTGTACCATTTTTATCTTGAGGTTGAATTTATTTCTATGTATGACTAGTGCATTAGCTAAGTTGCTTTTTGTGAGGTCTCTTTTGTGCTCATAAATGCGTTTTTTTTTTTAATTTCTACTTGTTTCTCCAATATACTGGAAGGAACAGTTTTGGCAATTTATTTTATAAATGCCTGCTTCAGAAATATTATTGCTATTAGTGTTTGAGGAACTGAGTATATCAATAATGGTTTTGGAAGTGTTTATGACTATTCTAAGATTATTTAGATGGGATAGGTTGTTCTGGATAGTGGACGTGACAGAGTTGGTCGGTAGTATTATGCATCTGTTTTCATAAAATTTATTATTGCGGATTATGTTATTTTTGCTTCGGTTGTATATTTTGAATGCCTTTCTTCTTGTGTTGTGGATGAAATGATATGAGTATTGTAGGTTTTTGAATGTGTTTTCTATGTGTGTTTCTTCTTTAAGTAAATATTGAGAACTGCAGATTCTTAATGCTCTTAGATAAAAACCTATAATAATTTTAGATTTAATTTTAGAAGAGTGGTTTGAGTAGAAACTGATCAGATCATTTTTGTTTGTAGCCTCTCTGTAAACGTAAAAATTGAGTCCGTTATTATTTCTATGTAATATGATGTCTAGGAACAGAAAAGTGTAGTTGGTCTCAGTTCCAAAAGTGAAGCTTATTGTAGTTTCAACGTTAAGTTTGGAGAGAAGATCCGTTAAACTGGTGTTTTGTGGATATATTAATAATGAGTATGTATCTGAAATATGAAGAGTTTTAGGGAGGATATTTTTGAATGGGTCACTTTCTAGAAATTCTAAAAATAAACAGTTGCTAGAGAAATTTTATTTTGTTATTATTAGTTACTTTGTTTCATAAATTCATTTCGTTTCGCCTTGAAAAAGTTCACATCGGACGAAACGCGTCGGCAACTATTACAGTTTTCCTATTGTCTTTTACATTTATATATATATATATATATATATGTGTGTGTGTGTGTGTGTGTGTGTTAATAATGTGCTTACTAATGTAATGTTAATTATTCGGTTCGCAGCATTTAATGACGTTTTTAAGGAGATTGACCAGGAATATAAGAACGCAGTTACAAAGAGCGGGAAATTTAGACGTATATTAAGTTAAAATTTAATAATTATTTAATTCTCTTCTATACTCCACCTTACCTTGAGAAACTCGTACACTTGGAACTAAATGGTTTGCCCAAATTCCAAACTTACCTAAAAAAGTCTATATTCCAAACAAATAGTGCAGGCTGAACCGCAAAAAAAGGACTATGAAATAACTGAAATAATAAATAAAAAAAACAAATAGCAAAACAACAGCTCAAACACTAATCACTCCTACCAAAAATACCAAATCTCCTGCTAAACACAGGTCAGAGCGACCTCCTATCCGTCCACTAAAACTCAAGAAATGCAAACGGAAAAGCTTATCTCCCAAAAGAACAGAATCAGCCAAACAAAAGCCGGAAATCCACAACGACCAAATTCTTACGCAAAATCTATTTGACGAACTAGAAAAAATGGAGGTGGAAGGCCAAAACCCTCAAATTGCTAAAACCTCCAAAGTGAATATAAAAGAATACCAAAAATACAACCATACATATGACACTTGTCTTCGTATATCTGGCGGTATATCTATCGTAGTTAGGAACGTTGTCCCCCAAAGTAAAATAAATTTGACAATTACTTTACAGGCTTCTGCCGTTAAAGTGACCCTACATAGGCCAATAAACATTTGCTCGGTATACATCCCACTTAATGAACGAGTAAATAAAGCCGAAATTCATGAAATTATAAAGCAAATCCCTGCACCCTTTATCATACTAGCGGACTTTAACTGTCACAGCGCCATATGGAGCTGTAAAGACACAAACCAAAAAGGAAAGACTTTAGAAACAATTATAAGCAACAATGATTTATGTATTTATAACGATAAAACTCCGACTTACATAAATCCATTTACTGGCAGCTACGCTGCAATAGATTTATCCATATCGATCCATCATTCTATATAGATTTCTCTTGGAAGGTTCTAATGGACACATGCTGTAGTGATCACTTGCCAACTGTCTTGCAAAATTCAGAACATAATGATAAATACCCTGTTGGAAATTGTGCGAAGCTAACTGGGATGAATTTAAAAACTAATGTTCTGATAAACTAGCTGAAGGTAAATGCATCAAGGACTTAAAAAGTTTACGGAAATCCTTATATCTATTCCAAAGGAACGCATTCGTAAAAGTTCAGTACACAACAAAAACGTAACAGACCTTGGTTCAATGATGAGTGTAAGGAAGCTATCAGTCTCAGAAGAGTTATTAGAGATTTCAACAGTTTTCAACTTCTAATTTGTTACAATTTAATCAACGTAGAGTAAAAGCCCGGGAAATATTTAAAGAAAGTAAAAAAGAATGTTAGAAAACTACAGCAGACTTAATTGTACCACGAAAACAAAATCTTTATGATATATGATAAGCAACATAGTTGGTAAACTACATTCTAACGCTATAAAATATCTCGATAAATAATTGTAAAATAAACATCAAAACCTCATCTGCCAAGAATGGTAGCCAACAATTTATGAGACTCAAACAAAAAGCGGAAAAACAAAACTTTTCTAATCTGATATTCAAAGGATAGATAAAGGGAAACAGGGGCAGAGGAAAGCAGCGCTTAACATACTTGGACTTCAGCAACTGGTTGATGGAACAGGGTTTGGAAGAAATAACAAAAATATGAAACTTATTAAGAGCTACAAAGAACCGAATGGTATGGACGGCCATTAACTACTACGCCCTTAAGGGAAACGGCACATAAAAGAATAAGAAATCTGACAATGGTATCTTTTGGTGGTCATACACGAGAACAAAGTGGCAGCCATCATGTATCCATGCATGTGTCTTTGTGACTATGAAGTTTAGCTTTTCAGAACATCAGACTCGGATACGGATTTCATTATGGATGATATGTCAAAGAGGTGATTTCTTGCTCATATCAGCTTGAGTGAGGGATTATCCCAGCGTATTGTACCATGGAACGTGCTAGAAAACTATAGCACAGATTAACAGTTAATTAAATTCGGTAAACAATATTGTTCAGACTATCGCCAATGACTACCTAGCCACTTTAGCAGACAGTTAGCCTCGGAATCCAGCAATCAGCTATTATGTATATATGCAGGTAGGTAGATAGGAAGGTAGATAGGTAGGTTTCAGTATTTTCCAAGATGTTAATTTTCTAAATCAAGTTCGTCTGTGTATGTACTGTCATCTAAATTATGCAAAAATGAAAATAACACTGGCATTTGAACAGATTACACAAGCATATCTTGAAAATACTAAAGAGTAGTAAAAATAGTAAAACAAATTACACTAATAAAATATTAAAGAGTAGTAAAAATAAATTACACAAGCATATCTTGAAATACTAAAGAGTAGTAGATTTATTCAATATAATCGCCAGTGGCTTCAACCATAGCCTCCAAACGATTTCAGGATCTCCTGCAACTCTTTTGTCTTCATCTTTGATGTTACAAGGATTTTTGTCGGTCTCTCGCTCAACTGCGTCCCACAAATAATAATCAAGGGATTTGAAGTCTCGTAAGTTGTTAGATGTAAGGGATGATATGGTCGTGGAAATTATCTGACAGACATGACTTTGTTCTCCTGCTTTTGTAGCCTAGTGAAGAGTCGTATTACCAGAGAGAGGGTCTTCTAGAAGCCACTCTCTTGGCCCAGGAGTGCACTACCTCCTCCAGGCACGATGTTGGCCTTCGTGCTGAGTCTGAGGTCCTGTGGGAAGATTGGAGGCATAACATCGCCATCACTAATCACTCCGAACATCATGACGTTGACGGGATATATCATCCACGTCTTTCTGAATTCTCTGCACACTCTGAAATGTTCGTATTGGAGCTTCCAGCGCGAATGCCAAGTATTACAGGATGCCGTTTCCAAATGTCTGACGGATTGAATTCCGTCACGGTGCTCTTTTTTCTCACATACGGCACCTAAATGATCCTACTATACTGTCCAGTCGACAAAATCAAAAACAAACAACTCGCAAGCGGGAAATTAAAAATATAAAATAGCGACAATTTACCCATCGCACCCTGTATATGTGTGTATGTATGAGCGCAGGTTTTCTCTCACGAAATAAAAAGATAGTTTACTGTTGTATTTCAGATCATTAACTCTCATAAATTTTAGAGTTGCTGAATTTACCTAATGGTTTCCAACACAGAAACTTGAACCACAGAAGTGTGTTCACGTTTGTGCTGAAGTGTTTTTCACATTAATGTCCTTGGCAAAAGCATGAATCAAACTCTTCCTCTAAGCCATGTGAGAGATTACTCTCTACTGTTGCTACCATATAACCCAGTAAAACTGCTGATTGTGACTTTGAGAAGAGAATCCAGCATTATTTCTCGGCAGTATTTTAAATCATGACATAATCTTATTTTTTATTGTAAATTTTACAAGTACATTCAATTATTTTATGTTAAATATGAAAATGTGCTGTTTCAGTGAACTCATATACACCTCAAGAGATTATTCCATAATCAATAGAAAGATTTTGAAATTTAAATGATTCCTCCTCTCCGAAATCAACCTACTTTATGCAGATACATAGTGTCACGTTTGTTTGTTTTTCAAATCCAATAATATCTACATTTGAAATTTGTTTGCCTGACATATCCAACAAGTAAAAAAAAATGTCTTTATATTCTACTTCTCTCTCTGTAAATATTTAAGCGACTGTAAAGCATTATCCCATTTTTTCTGAATCAGACAGAATTATATCGAGTTTTATAATGGAAATTTTCTTATCCAGCAGCACGATTGCCAGTCGCAAAACGGACGTGGAATGAAGTTGATTTTTTACTTAACTTTATTTTACTTTTCTTGTTTTGTAAGTCAGAGTTTCCTTGATTCTGATCGCGTTCCGCGTGATTTTTTTTTCTATTTTATAATGGCGTTTAGGCTATTTATTATCAACAAGGTTAATCATTAACAGTGTTATTGACATCTTTGTCTGCAAAAGAGCCCGAGACGCAAGAAAAAATGCAAAATAAAATATTTATCTACGCATTCGTCTCGCCAACCTTCATCCATTTACGTGAGAACGCTTAGATTCAGTGACTACAGGGATTCAGTACTGAACAAGGGAAAATAGTTTCTCCTTATTAAGATGTGGTTTACGTTGCCGTATGCAAAAAGGCAATGCCATCCAGAAGAGTAGCTTCACAATCTGACTGTTATTTTTACTGTATTCTTAGTATGTATAATTTCGTAAACGGACGGCTATATGTATGAATAGATGTTTATGAGAAAAAACATTTAAATGCGTTCATTTTGAGAAAGTAACTACACTCTTCCATTAGATTTTAAAAGAAGTGGGTCAAACAACCATAATGTGATCAGCCAATAAACATTTAGCAACCTCATATTACCAAATAATTCCGTCTGTATGCATGTATGTATGTAGGTAGGTATGTAGGTAGGTAGGTAGGTAGGTAGGTAGGTAGGTAGGTAGGTAGGTTCGCAATAGTAATATCTTCATTATATGACTCCCGCATTAGTAATGCCGCCAGAGTATTACCACCAAATTACTCATTAACATTGAGGATTTAATAAGTAAAGATGTTTATTAAGACTACATACGTATATGCTGCACCAGATAATTGCTAACAAATTATAATATTAAAAAAACGATATTGAATTAAATATCAGTATATTTTTATACAGGGTGTGATGGGTATATTGTCGCCATTTTATATTTTTAATTTTGCGCATGCGCGTTGTTTGTCTTTTATTTTATTGACTACATCCTATAGTAGGGTCAGTTGGGCACCGTCTGTGAGAAAAATAGCGGCATGACGCAATTCACTCTGCCAGAAATTTGGAAACGACATGCTGTACTGCTTAACATTAACGCTGGAAGCTCAAATACGAATATTTCAGAGTGTTCAGGTGTCAATCGGAGCACAAATGCAGAGGATTCTGAGAAAGTTAAACGAGTCTAATGGTGATTACGAAGCTACGGCAGCTCAAAAAATTCACTCTGATCGTTTTGGTAAGAACTACCGAATTTGATGGCGAGGACTTCAGAGACCAACATCAAGTACATTGAGGAGGTACTTCTGGGTCAAGAGGGTGCCTGCTGGAAGACCCTATGTCTGGCAACAAGAATCTGCACCTTGCCACACAAATAGGAGAACCCAGTCATGGCTGTCAGACAATTTCTGCGAACATATCATTCTTTACATCTGATCACCTAACTCCGCAGACTGCAACCCCCTTAATTATTATATGTGGGGCGCAGATGAGCGAGAGGACAACAAACTCTTTGCAACACCAAAGATGAACTGAAGACAAGAATTATGGCAGCATTTACCAGCAAACAAGGAGAACGTCCAAAAGAGTTGCAAGAGATCCCGAAGATTTTGCAGACCTTGGTTGAATCCAATGGCGATTTCATTGAATAAATTTACACTTTAGTATTTCAAAATATTCTTGTATAATTTTGGTAAATATATCTATTAAAATGAGTTATCTGGGTGATTTTCATTTTTGCGTAATTTAGACGAAAATTTATTCATCGCACGTGAAAAAACTGAAATTTATCAGAGAAAAAATTTCGTTCAAGGTAAGACCAATTGACCAAGATTATAATATTCCTAGCGCCATTGATATTAGGAATGATTAAAAGTAAAGTATAGGTAAGTATAATTTGATGAGAATTAAATATTGTGAAAGTTGTAAGCACAATGCAAAAGGAGGTATACAATACTGAACAGCCATGAGCTCAAGCATATTTGACGCCACATCAAATATGTCTGCCACCATAAAACAGTGGACAAACAGAGTGCAGTGACTAATGGCAAGGGCAAATAATTCAAATTTTCGTTCTAAAATAGTTGACTGAAAAACACAAGTTCCAGTTCATAGGTATTTATTTGTAGCTTTGAAACAGGATAGAGGATTTGAATTACTTGAGTATATAATCCTGTATGAATCAAATATTCAATTTTCAGAAATCAGTGAAGAAATTGATGGTAATTATGTTATCTGGAACAAATGGTGTAGTGATCGTGGACTTCACTCCGCATGCTCGGACTGTTAACGCGGTCTGTGAAACACTGGACAGACGGAAGAAACTGTTCGTCAAATTGATCAGATTATTTGCGAATGAGTGTTATGATGCCCCCACCCTAGAAAACGCCACCCTAAACACTGTCAGCCTGACAACGAAGTGCTTTCAGTTATATGGTTGAGATGTTTCACTGAATCCATCATATAGTCCTGACTTGACATATACAGATTTTCATACTTCTGGGTCCCGCACAAAGGTAAACCTGTTGTTGCAGAGGTGCAAATGTCGATCCAGTTTCTTGACGCCACATTCTTCGAGGCTGGTATTTATGCAATCTTACACCAACGGGGAGAGTACGTCTGTCTCGATATTGGCTACATGAGAAAGTATCCTAATACTGCTGATAGCATACACATATGTGCCAAAAGTCATGGGATTGTTGGCGTTACATTATCTTAAATACATGAAAATGGTTAAATCTGTATCAATTGTTCTGGTATCAATCAGTGGGAACACCGACTAGGCTATTCATGAATTATCAGAATTCAAACAAAGCATAATATCGATTGCATAACGGATGGAATATTCCATTTCAGAAATTCTGAAGACATCTGACACCCTTCGATTTACGTATGTACCAGGAATATCTGGTGGAAGACATTACCACCAGCAATGAACAGCGCAGTGGTCCACCATGGGTCCTTAACGCTCATTATCAGAGGCGCCTGTCTATAATTATCTATAATAACAGATGAGCAACGCCGGATCAAAGTACACTCAGATTCGATGCAGGTGATACCATCAAGATTTTTAATTCAAATGGAGTCTGCGAGCAGAAGATCCACATGTGACCCTGTTAACACTATGAGACTGGACACAGCGCCTCCCCTGCTTTCGTGACGTCACTGATTGAGATCTAGAGGACTGGCAACATGCGAGGGGGGCGCGATGCATCAGTTCCATTTATTTCATTCTGATGGAAAGTTTCGGATGGGTATCAGACCACGTGAAGCCACAGTTGTCAACAATGCAGTCTTGTTATGTTTTCATAATGTTGTTGGGTGTGTTCAGGTGGAATGAGTTTAGTTCGCTGTTCCATTTAACATATCAATAACGGGTAACAGTAACATTACGCTGCTAGATCACAATTTACATCCATTCGTGGACTCTATAAATTATATTGTCCTTATCGCCGTTTCTTTTTGCTTAAAGGCCTGCAAGATATAGTTGTTATTGTACATAAACAAATTATTTCATCCATTAAAACGCGAAATTACATGCTTAAAATGTAGTTGCTAAAGATGCCTAAATCCTAACTAAAATTAATTTCTAAAAGTAAATATTTATTACAAAAATGATCTCGAAAACCCTATCTCTCCAACTGCTAACATATCGGAAAAAAAAAAAAAATATGTAATTTATACATCAAATCAAATATACCATTTTATATATCAACCGAGAATGCGTATTACATACAGAAATTACATATATTAATTAAATATAATTATTTTGTAATTAAATGCTACATTTGCCAATTACATAAATATAATTTACAAATTACATAAATAAATTTTTCCTAAATTACATGACTTAAATTATAATTACATAAATTCTACATTCGCAAATTGCATTATATATTACATTCACAACTTCTTAAATGATGCATTCACAAATTACATATATAAATACACATTACATTAAATGCTACATTCGCAAATCATATTGAATTCTACATTCACACATTACTTCATTCGCAACTCATTAATGCTACATTAGCAAAGTATATTAAGGACTACCTCTGAAATTAAATGCTATATTCTCAAATTATATTAAAATTTACATTCAAAAGCTATGAAAAGTTATATATGTAAACTGCATAAAATCCCACATTCGCAATTTAAATTAAATTCTACATTCACATGAAAATATCAGGGAATGCATTTCTTGCATTTATGTGAATCGAATATAAGGGAATATCGAGTTACATGTCTTTATAAAAGCCGAGGAAAAATTTCCGATCAATTCGAAAGCGTTGAACCAAATATAGTCTGCTTTGCTGAAAAATAATCAGCAAAGCAGAACAAAAAATTGGAAACAAATAGGCATTGATAAGAAATTTCAAAGTGGTAATACCGAAATGTAATTTCCGCTTTCAAATATATTTTGAGATATTTGTGTTAAACACAATTGAATGAAAAGTAACGAAAAAAAATTTTAAATTCATGTTTTGGCTTTGAGGCTACGTAAGCTTATTCGGAAGTTGAACCATCAAAGAAAATGGCACCGATCTTTCGCACTCTCTCTCTCTCTCTCTCTCTCTCTCTCTCTCTCTCTCTCTCTCTCTTAAATATAGTTATCATTTGTAAATAAGGTCATGCTTTTATATCATATATATAGATAGATACATATATTTTATATAATTATGCATATATATGTACGTATGTGTGTGTGTTTGTGTTTATCTATATGGCCATATCTACTGATTAGCTTATGTAAGCTTCTAGCAATCGTGTATTAATGTTCTGCTCTTGATTCATCTGGAGTATCTTTGCCTGATGTTACACTTAGCACTAAGTCTCTATTTTGTGATATGCATGTATTTCCGGTCATATTTTATGCTATCATATTTAAACTGTATCCCCACAAAGCTTGTGAACTTGATGGTATCCCTGCAATAGTCCTTAAGAAATTTGTTCCTGAACTAGCTCCGGTTCTCTCTAAATTCGACAATAAATACCTTGCTGCTGTTTACTTTCCTTCTTGTTGAAAATTTTCTTCTGTTGTTCCAGTCTCGGACAAACTGTGATCTTTCTATTAGCCTATTAACCTTATACCTTTTTAGCAATATACTAGAATGTCTAATCAACTTTGAATTTGCTTAGCATCTCACATCCCATGGTCTTCTTTCTGACAAGTAATATGACTTTAGCATGTCTAGGTTAACTGTTGATGTTTTACGGTCAAAGCAGGAAAAGTCGAAATGAAAGTTATTTTGAACTACTACTGAATCTTATTGCATTAATGCAGGTGTCTTCCAGCGCTCTCTCCTTGGGTCTACGTTGTTCTTAATTTTCATCTACGGAATTCATAGTGGCATCAGTTCTCAATTCGGTATCTATGCTGATGACACAACTATTTACACCTGTTTTAATGCTAAATCTGTTCGGTTCGATAAGTTCAAATTGGCAAGTAACCTAAAAGATTTTGCTTACAGAATAAAGAAATTGATTGTTGATTTTAACGCCTGCAAAACGAAACTGTTTTTTTTTTTTTGTTTTTTTTTTTTTAATCACCGAAGACATTTTCGCCTTGGCTGATGCTAACCTACATCACATGAAATTATTTCCACTGACAAGAAATGGAAAGATTATATTGAATCAAATGCTAGATCTGCTTGCCAGGAAGGTTGGTTCACTGTTCGTCCATGCATTGAATATTACTGACACATTTGGCCTGGTGCTTCTACTAGGTCTTTAGAGGTGTATGATAGAATACAAAAGCGAATCTGCAATGTTATTTATCCTGACATGGTACTACAACTTTTGCACCACTGTAACGTAGTTTTTCTGTGCTTTTTCTATAAATATGTTCATGATAACTGTTCTGATTATCTTTCCTGTTTGGAACGTAGTCTTCATGATTTTACGCCTAGAATTACATTGGCGACAATGTCTCATCATTTTACTGTTGACATCACTAGATGTAACCGTAAGTTCTATGCTATCCATTTCTTTCCTTGCACGTTTCACTTATGGAACTCTATTCCGGCTTCTTGCTATCCATTCAATTTTGATCTTCAAAAATTTAAATCCAATATCAATCGTTATGTCTTCTTAATTTCTATTTTTTATTATTCTCTCTCCTTAATAGTGTTTTCTTATTCTCATATTTTTTCACATTCAGTAACCACTTGTGTGTTCGTTTTTTATTGCCTTGCTTAAGGTAAAATGATAAAAAAATATGACTTCATTAACTATTTCTTTCCAAATTTGTATTATTATCTGTAAATATATATATATATATATATATATATATATATATTGCGTCTATATATGTGTGTAGAGGAGTGTGTTTGTGCTTATGTGCACGGTCTGCTGCATAAAAAAAGAAAAAAATATTTAACAATATTTTTCTTTAAGGAAGCGGATGTAGTGATATAATTTGTCAGCTGATATTGTTAAGGATGTTACAGAACTCGTTTTAACAATTATCGTCTTGACAAAGGTCAGCTGAAAGAGTGGAGCTCTCAAGAACCATGTCAACCAAGCCTGACAAAGATGGTCGGCTTAGTGAAGCGGGCGAAGAACCAGGTCAATAGACCCTAGACTATTGAATGGTGTTTTAGACGAAAGCTGACTGGAAAAAGTAGGCCTATTCTCTCTAAGACAATAGTCTTTAGTTGCGTAAACGAGAAGTCCGTTCACCCGCCACGCGAAAGGAAGGCACACGCCGGTTAAAATGTCCGCCCCCTCACTTTTCCTCGGTTGCCTACAGCCGGCCCTTATAAGAAGGTTGCAGCTGAATAATATTTGCCAACTGCTACAATTTTGTCTCATGATTTTATTTCTTGCGTAAAGATCCGACCAAAGAATTATTTTTCATAAGCGTTCGACTAGATGAAGCTGCGCGAAAAGACCTGGTATCTGGTCTGATCTGAAAAGCTACTTTGGCGTGTATACATGTGTGTGGAGAGATGCTTTAGTGTTTAATTGCCCGCATCTGATTTGTCGATAAAGTTATGCCCATGAATCAGTGTCGTTCTTTTTGGTTTGATATTTTATCATACGTGTTTCAATTTTGGTTCATGGTGACTTTCATGGTAGAACAGTTTACTGGCTTACCGGTTCCTTTTGTACGGGGAATGCTGAAGTTACTCCGTCCCTCCTCTCAGAAGTTAAAATGGCCAAATCTACAAGCCTGTAGGTGGTTTGAATTCAGAGGTTTCTGCCTCCTATACTGGTTACCGACCAAAGTTATAGGGTCCAGTCTGGGTGGAGAGGGATGGATCCCTAAAATTCGTAAATTAATGCAATGAAGTGAAATTGGAACTCAGTTCGAGCAACTATCCTTCATCAACCGTGCCTCACCTTTGTTCATTACTTAAAAGATATCCCCTAATATGGGGACGTTGAGAGCACGGTATTGTCTATCACTATTGAGTTATGCGTATATGTTGGGGTCCTATGTATTCCCATTCTAGACACCTTCTAGACACTCCATTGATTTTTTCTGTTGTTTGTGATTTTTTCGGTATTTCTATCATGGACGTTTAGGCCTTTCTACCTTCGTTGAATTTAGTTGGTGTGTGCATATTATATACACATCAGCTACCCTCATTTTAAATTATTAAGCTAGCCAAAGGGGCATAAAATGTTAATTTCACGAAAAACACTTACCAAGTTACTACCTGGTCATTGCGTGCTAACGCATGGAACTATTTGTAGTGGTTGGAAAGTTATATATATATATATATATATATATATATATATATATATATATATATATATATATATATATATATATATATACACACACTGGCAAAACTGATGGGCCACTTTGATAAATTATTTACTTTCGTTGGTTTGTTAGTTTTACTCCAAATTCAAGAGTGATTAGCAGTACGGTTTTCGCAGTAGATATTAGGATCTTTGAGGGTCTGAGAATAAGTTACTGAATTTTCGCAATAAACTTATTTTCCAATCCTCAAGTTTCACAGAGACTACAGTTAAAAGTACATTGCTAAACAAACTTAAATCAATTTACGTAGTTCACCCATATATATATATATATATATATATATATATATATATATATATTAATAATAGTAAAAAAGAATATCAAACACTTAAAATTCCATAGGTAATAATTTTTATTTCATGAGAGCTCTAAAAACAGCAGCTCTCAATCTTTAAGACCTGCAAACAAATTACAAATGAAATTGAAAATATATTCCGCGTTAAAAGGCAGAAAATGGGCTTATGTTGACACACTGACCTCAGTATGTCATTTGAGTATGGTGGAAGGGCTTAATATGTATTTAGTTCATTTTGAATCTGAAACAATCCACTCTGTTTCTGTCAACGATCGAATTCTCATTTCTGACTTATTTCATTGAACAAATTATTTGTAAACAATATTAAGAGAGAACATTTTTAAAGATTTTCAAATTAGCGAAAATGTTTTCCTAAGCTTTTTATATAACTAACCAAGAAATTTAAATTAAAATACATAAGAAATTTGAATTAAATGGCTATTAATTATATTCCGAGAAACATGTTTATATCGAGAATATCTTAGATGTATTTATTAATATTTAGCAGGATATAAATGTACTTTAAACAAAGGAAAAATTAAATCGGGATTAATTCCCTGTATTTCGTACAAGAAATTATGGAAATGATATTAAAAAGTGTCTGGTTCAGAACATTTTAATGATTTTTTCAAAATTAGCGATTTTTTTAATTAAATGTAAATTAGTATAAGCTTGTCTTTTGACATAGAGCTTTCCCCTTGAATCTATATCCTCCTGGAAATTCCATACGGATTACCATATTGTATCATTACAATAATTATATATATATATATATATATATATATATATATATATATATATATATATATATATATATATAATAGTTGAGATAGAAACATGAACAAATTAGTCGATGATTAGATAAATAAATACATAATGGGATGTTTAATGCTGGAAAAATGCTTTAGTTGTCTCATGACGGGTATACTAATAGATGATTTGAATGCATATGAAGGACAAACATCCGTAAATAAAATCAATAAATTTGTAGTCTAATATTGAAGAAAACAAACATGTATTTCACAGAACAGATATTTATGTATCAGCTTAATAGTACAAGTAAAATTTGGTGCTTAATATTGCTCACACAGATCAAAAAGGAAATCAACTTCAGATTAATCACGTAGGCGATTAAAGTATTGATCCATCTGAGTGCGTGTATATGCTTATAAATACACAGGACGATGTGTTTTTATTCTGTTTAGACAGTTACTTGGCGAAGATGACTTTTAGATAGGAATCAACAAATTGAGATAGGACGATGTTTTGATTTGTTTTAACTTTCTTTTTAATTCTCGAATATTTTGCATTATTTTTTCTAACACTTTTTCATCATGATATGGTTTTAGTAATATTTTCAGTCAAAGAAAATGCTTCCATTTGAATTTGAGTCAGAAGGAAATTACTTTTCTTTCAAGTTCGTCCTCAAAGGGAACTTCACTCTGATTTCCACTATTCAAATTTTACAATTTATTCTCTTTGACCATTTCAGATTTGTAAGCGAAAAGTGAGTTGGATCTTGTCTTGTTTATAATGTTTTATTATTATTATTATTTGTTTTTTCTTTGTTGTACTGGGGTGGTGCTAAGTTAGATCTTAAATATTTTCCTAAATCTTATTTTTGAATGGCGTTTTTTTTTTTTTTAATCTGTTCGCTATTATTTTTTGAAGTCTTAAACTATGACATCTGAAATTATGTTTGCGATATTTTTCGTTTTTTTTTTTTTCATTTTGTCTGTTTTATTTATTTGCCTCGTTTTTCTTCTTTCTCATCGTTGTTGTTTTTATTTATTTTTGTCCGCTTCCTTATTTGGGGAAATCATTTTTTCCCACTTAGTATTTTTTTTTTCGTGTAATATTTAACTCTTCCGTTCGAATGTGGGGCTTTCTCTTACTTTCTGGTTCGGTCCTGATCTCCAGTTGGAAATGAACTGGTCGGAGGTGCAAGGGAAGGCCGAGACCGCAATTAATTTGTGGTCTCGGAGGAATCTTTCCTTAAAGGGGAGGGCGGAAGTATGTGTTTCACACATCTACCCGATTCTCCTTTACCGACTCTGTGTTTCCACTTCCGTATGACACTTTACTGGCGTTTGTGACGCTCTTGTTCTCCTTCTTGTGGGGAGGCAATGCTGCCAGAGTTTCTCGGGAGATCTGTTGCCTTCATCCATCTGAAGGCGGTCTAGGTATGCCTAGCATTGAGATTCGTCAAAATATGCTTCGCATCGGGTTCTTGGATCGAATGTGTCGCGAAACGTAAGAACTTCCCATCCCTGAGAAGTGTGCACTCGTCCGAGATGGAGGCCCACCGTTTACCCAAAGTCGAGTGCTCCTTCTACCGTGAATGTCGTCGTACTCTGAAACGCCTCCTATGGGCGTCGGGTGGCCTCTCCAACGTCCAGGCGTTGTCTCGTAAGGCATTATATCAGGCGTTAATGAGGGGGTGGCGTTCGTGATGAACTGCTTGACGAGCTCGGTCTTATGAAGCAAGAGGCTCGCTCAATATGGCCTTGGGCGCCCGGGTTGAAATGTCTCGAGAACAATGAGGCATCACTCACCTGGGTGGTGATGAGTGGGGCCCTCTGTGTCGCCAAAAGACTTTGCTTAGCGGGCTTGGAGAAATATCCAAACTGCCGCCGCTGTAGTGGGGAGGTCGAGACCATTGGTCACGCCTTTTTTCATTGCTCAGTGGTAGCACCGCTGTGTATGTTGAAGGCCGCATGGTTCATATGCTTTGTCCTTGAGGCCGCTTCTGTTTGTAGCAAAGGTGGCTCCGCCGTTGACGAAGGCTGAACACTATGTGTTCTTAGGCTTACTAGGTGTTATAAGAGTCTTGATTTGGACGACACGTCAGAAGGGATTCTATGGAGGCGAGAAGTTTAGCTCTTCCGACCTGATCTTGTACTTTAAGAATCGGCTTAACGTCAAGATTAGGTCGGAAAGGCGGCGACTCACTCCATCTGAATTCGGCAAATGGTGGGTAAATCTTGCGCGTTTGTGTCGTGTGAAAGGGGCTGACCTGGTGTGGCACTTTGATGCCGGTTAGGCATCAGGATATTGCTTTAGCTGGGTTGAACACGGGCAACCCACCCCAAAATTTAGGTTAGCTTAGGTTTAGTTTTTTCGAGTTTTTAGTTTCTTTTTTTTTTTTTTTCATTAAACTTAGCTAGAGTTTGTATGCTTATTGGCCCCTTTTATTTCTGTCCTTATATTTTCTTAAAGTTTAATTCCCCATCCCCACCTCGTTAGGTGGTCAGTGATGTCAGTTCTCTGGTGGATACGGATCGCCTTTCGTTTCGCGTGTGTTTTTCATATTTGTTGTAGTGTCAGAATGAGTGCGTGTCTGTGCGAGTGCTTGGGATGGATGAATGTTTTCTATATTTTTCGGAATTTTTAAACGAGAAGTCGAATTCCAATTTCAGTTGAGTTTCGTTATATTCACTTACGGGCAAATACCCTTTGGAAAGATAGATATCCACCTCTTCTTCCCTAGCTAAGGTAAGGCTTGTATCGCTAAACCATTATCTTTGAAAAATTCTTACAATCTAAAAATATTTTCTGGCTTTAAATAACCCGCACCGATTTAATATGTCATAGAAAACGAATCGATCAATCTGAGATTGACCATCTAACAAGTTTTAGTCAGTTCTCCTCTGTTTACAAAGGCTACATCTGGACTGAATGATTCGTTTTAATTTCAAAGTCGCAGCTAATCTTTGGGCGAATAGATTCTGGCTACCTCCTATACCAAATAATATATATGGCTAAATCGTCCTCGCTTGCACAATTATTTGTTGATAACCTTCCCTCTACAGCCATGCCTCTATTCATGTAATCCTTCTAAGTCAATTTTCTGCATTTGTTTTTCATATGATTAACAGTTTCCTCTCTGTTTCTACCTAAAGAATATATATTATCTAAAGTATCTTTCTATCTTTACATTTTTTCTCGTTCCCTTGTTCTTTGTTGTTCTTAACCCAAATTCCTATTCTACAACTGTACTTCTTCAATTACGTTTTTTTAAATGCCATATCTCTTCAGAATGTAGGCAGTCATGGCTCTCCACAAATTCCTTTTTCTGATTAATATCTTTGAATTGCCATGGATTTTTGGATGAAAAACATAGTGGAGTGACTCCGTTATCTTCTCCGTGGTTTTCAATTCAGTGTCTTCCTTCTTCTAGTTTACTTGACCTTAAAGCAACTTGAACAAAAGAGACGAAGTTAGTCTGTGTGAAGAAGAGACACGCTGAAATAATCCGATAAAAAGGCGAGGTTGTAGATTATCCGAAATGTGGTTATAAAAATATAAAATATCAGAAATGTGTTTCTTAGTTTGTTTTTTAATTATTGAATATTTACAATATATCACCTTGGAGATTCAGACAAAAAATTGATCGGATTTTACTTTCTCTATTTTTAATTTTATTCAAAAACTTCACTACTTTAATCATTAGCTGTTTTATCTCTCGGATATCGCAGGCAGTATTGAATAAATAAAGAACCCAAATTCAATTCACTGCAATAATACTGGTTAATTAAACAAAATATCCAAGTCGATTATTATTACTTGAATGAGTTCAATCTCCACTGAATGTCCAAAGCAGATAGTATCAATTTCATATATACATTGATACGAAAGCAGATTTATGTAGTAATTGGCAACCTTTCCATAGTATCTTTAACATGTGAATAAATATAGAGAATATAATTTAAAAACGAAAAAGTTGATCATTCAAGGCGTAAAAATCTTTCCGCTAGAATATTTACGAAAAATAATAACTTGTCCCTAGATAATGGATAGTCAGAGGTTAAGAAATAATATAAGAGTTACTTTAAAAAAAAAAAAAATAATAGGATTAATATATCAAGAACCTATTTGCTTCGTATGCAAAAATATGTAATGAAAAAGTATGCATCACGTTGCTTTTTTTTATAACTATACACATCTTTTATAGTGTGTGTGTGTTTGCGAGACGTTATTTTCCTTAATATGCGTATGAATTTTTTTCCCATTTCTCCCCTTTCTCTCATCTGTTCCCACCTCTCTCTCTCTTTCTCTCTTCCCCTTTCTCACTTTTCTCTCTCTTCACTCCCCCTCTCTTTTTTCTATTTCATTCTTAACATCCCTCTCTTTCACTCAAGTTCTGTCATATTCTCTAATCCGATTGCCCATTAGTTCGATCCTCATTGGGTGTCCGATACTTGTAGCCTAGGTTCAAAGATAAGCTATGCATAATAAATAATAACTTTATCGTTTTCATTTTCTTTTTCTCTCTCTCTCTCTCTCTGTGATCTGCCTCCTTTCTTCACTCTCTTATTTCAATTGCACTCTTTCTTACTACTATGTACTTTCCTTCTGTTTATCCTTTTAATATATGTACTAATGTTACAAGTTGGTCAATGATCAATCATGGCCATCAGTCAGTAATTATCTAAGTTGTCTTTTCTCGAGTTTTATGGATTTTCTCCCCAACCCCACCTGTTTGCCTATTTAGTCTCTTCACAAATAATTAAGAAAAAATAGTAAAGCTTGTTTTTTTTTTACATTTATTTTTTTCTCTTTGAAATCGATACTCGCATTGTTTGATTCATTAGAGAGAAAGAAAATCGAAATCCTTATATCCGGTTTAGTGTCGTAGTCGTTGTTGTTGTCGAATAGATTTGTTGTGCGTTTTAGTGGGAAATTGTTTTGTGAAAATGTATTCGGTTCTAAAATGTCTATATCGCAGTAATAAAAAGAAAACTGATTAAAAACTATTCGGAAAATTGATTTAATGAATGAATTGTATATTGGAAATTGATCTTTACTGGGGGGAGAAATGTGTACAAATCAATATCTTAAAATAACTACTTTAGTGTTCATGTTTTCAGTTATGAAAGTTTTTTTTTTAAATTCCTATTATTGAGGAAACTTGAGCCTTTTGTGTTTACCGTGGCTGTTCCTAATAGAAATAATCCCTCTACCTTAAGTAATGCGATTTAAAAACTGTGTAAATGTTTCAAAGTGAACCAAAGTATAAAAGGTTGAAAGAAAAAAACGGAAATTCTACGAAGAAGTGAGAAAAATAAAGAAGTATTAACTGCTTAATTCAAGAAAAGTGGATGACACTGTGTTGACGGTAAATTCAGGAAGAAAGCTGAGAGAATTCTTAGACAAGATAATGAAGAAAAGCAAGAAGTAACTATTAACTCTAAGAAGACGGAAAGTATGGCTGTCAGCAAAAGATACAGCCCAAGTTTTCAAAACGAAACATGTGCAATAACTATTTAGGGTGTGTAGTAACAGTAACAGAGGACGGAAAATGCGTCATCGAAATCCGAAGGTTCATTAGTACAGCGAAAGATGTCTTCCAGGAAATTAAGACATGAAAATATGGTTAGAAAGAAAGAAAAATGTAAAAAATATGTAGTGTCTAATCTCCGATATGATAATGAAAGATGAAAATTTTCTTCACATATGGAGAAAAAACTTGAAGTGACAGAGATGTTGTTCTACCAACGAATTCTAAGAATTCAATGGCTACAATATTTTAGCAACGCGGATGATTTCAGTAAATTCGAACAACAAGGAAATTTATAATTACACTCAGAAAGGATCAGTTGAAATTTATGAGACGCATAATGAGGAATGAGGGCCTAGAGAATTTAAAAATCTAAGGATATATGGAAGGCAAGAGAAACAGGGAAAATAACTTTATTGTTTGTGCGGATGAGTGGCAGAACAGGAACAGAGATGTTAAAATATTAAAAGTTACAAGAAAAGACATGAAACTGAGGAGATTTATAAAAGCATTTTTCACATAAAAGGAGAATTCAACATTTTTTTTCTTTAAAACGGAAATAATTATAATTATACATACAATAGCTCGTTTCTTTCAGTAACGATTGCGTTCATTCCTGACTATTGACAATGTTTCTTTATTTTTAATGCATTTCAATCATGCAACCATGCAACCATACAACCACCAGCAATGCATTTTTATCATACGTATAATAGCCTTATACTCTCTATAACATTTTAATTATTTTTTCACTAACAATACATACTTTTTCGATTACTTTCAGTACTTTTCTATAGTACAGCTATCATCAATTCATTTACATAAAATACGTATTCATTTTAATTTTTTATTTCATCTCTAGCTACAGACAAAGCCTTCTTTTTTTCGATTTTCAGTGCGTAACATACCGAGTGTGAACTGAAGATTGCTAAAACATTTAATTAAGATATGGCAAACTTCAGCGATTAATCATATTTTTTTACCTACAGTCAGAAATATTTATTTGTACACAAAACGACTAAAGTTATAGTTGTTGAATAATGATAAAATTAGCTCGTAGCTGTAAAAAATAATCTGGCTTATACATACCCAGTTCAAACATAGCCTCTACTAAAATACTACCACCATTACTCGCATTTGTTCCTACCAGCAGAATTTAGTCACTATATGTGAGTAATGCTGAAAATTGTAGCCCAAACAAAGAGGCGTTCAAAAAAATTCTATTACACAAATCGGTCGGATCGATAAGTTTACAACACCGTTCCTATATATATATATATATATATATATATATATATATATATATATATATATATCAGCAATCCTTAAAATGTTTCAAGTTTTGTGCGCTTTAGAAATTTCTTTAGGTAAAAAAATTTTGTTTAAATACAAAATTAATAATTTAATATGAAAATTGTAAATATAAAAAAAATGTTAAAATTTATCAGATATCAAAACTAAAAGTTCGAATCAAGATATTGCTAATATAAAGATTTAATGCGTTGGTTACTGTTTTCTCAGTTAACTTTGACAATCCTTGTATTTTGGTATTGAGATCGATCCGAATATCATTCCGTCGATGTCTAAATGTTTTCTTTATGGAAAATAGAGACGAAAAGCTCAATTTTGCAACGATATGTAGCCACAAACGGAAGATCAGAAAACAACAGCAATAAACGAAGAAAATTATGTTTGGCATTCGATCTACTTGTTTTGTAATCCACTTGGGGCTGGAGGTCAGCCAGGTTAAAACGTGTGATATATATCGTTAGTATAGATTATTTTTAGCTGGCAAATATCCTTGTTTTTTAACAGTGATATTAGATTCTGCCTGACTAGAAAATTGTAAGTTTTATTAAAGAAAATTGACCCCCATCCTACATTCCTTTTATCTGGAGAAAAATCCACTATCTTTCTCACAAGAAATCATAGCACTTCACTGATAATAAAAAAAACCTACAAAGTGTTATTATTGCCTACATCCTGAAGTGACATGGCATCAAAAAATACATCAGAGCTTTTACTGGAAATCAAGTTTTTTTCTGGGTATATATATATATATATATATATATATGAATGGTAATACTCGTTTTGAAAAATCTCGGTTAGGTCAACTTGTAATATAACAAATTGATGCCCGAGGAAAAAATTGGAAATAAAAAAAGAAAGAACGAAGAACATAACACTGTACGAATTCTCTTGTCAAGTGCTTGAGCTCCAAGTTCAAAGAAAAAACCCCAAAATGAGTAAAAGACTAAACGTAAAGTGCTCAATACACTAAGTGGAGCAAAAACTAAAATAATCCTAAGGAGCCAGGCAAACCTACCTAGGTTACACCTAAACGGATCTTCAGCGTAAAGATACATTGACGTAGGTTCTAATCCCCCGAAACATATTTTGAAACAAATCCCCAAAGGAATTAACTATAGATTGTCCACTAACTCTTCAGATAATAATATTTTTAATATAAATAAACAAATTTATGAAAAAGCCTTAAAAAGTAGTGGACATAGAAATAAATCAATGTACATCAATATGAATAATTCCATGAAAGGCAAAGTAAACACAAAAACAGAACCAGAAAAGTATTATGGTTTAATCCCTGATATAATTTAGCAGTCAAGACAAAAATAAGTAAAATGTTTTTCGAATTTCTTGAAAAAAACTTCCCACAGACAAATATACTACATAAAATTTTCAATAAAAACTACGTTAAGCTAAGTTACAGTTGTATGTCTAATATGACTAATGTAATTAGCAAGTATAATAGGAAAAAATTACGGACAAACCACACACCAGCCCCACGAAGTGTAACTGTAGAAAAAAAGGACAAGTGCCAACAAGAGTGCGTGGTCTACCAGGTAAAGATATACAGAAATAAATTTAATAGTACTGATAAGAAACCTAAAATTTATATAGGATCTACCCAGGGTAGTTTTTAAAAACGTTATTATAACCACCTCAGTAGTTTCAAACACGAAACCTATAAAGATAGTACTACCCTGTCCACTTAAATATGGAAGATTAAACAAGAAGACAATAATGACCCCATTTTAAAATGGGAAATATTAAAAAAATGTTATAAATATAAGGCAGGCAATAAATTTTGTTCACTATGCATGGAGGAAAAGCTAGCTATTGCTACCCATAAAGAACCCATAAATTTATTAAACCAAAAAACTGACATAAGAAAAGCTGGTTATTAGAGTAACATGTTGCAGGTTTCTATTTTATTTTATTTTTTTTTTGTCATGGTTTTATCAATAAATATTGTCCCGTTATTTGCCATTTTACCCTGAAGATCCGTTTACGTGAAACCTAATATATATATGTGTGTGTGTGTGTGAAAGACAATAGGAAAACTGTAATGGTAGTCGACGCGTTTTCTCCAATGTGGACTTTTTCAAGGAAAAAACGGAACGAATTTATTAAACAAAATAATTAATAATAACAAAACAAAATGTCCTTAGCAAACTGGAAGAATTTAGAGAACGCTATTATATTCATACTCTTTACTGTAAATTACGTTAAGTACTGTCACGTGTGGAGATATTGTTTTTATTGTGTTGACGTTATTTTTTTGCTGGATACTCGTATTTGAGTAGGCACTCCGTCCATTTATTAAACAGTATATTTATTTATCTTCATCTACTGGCTCAAATATTCGAGAGATCTTATTAAAGAAAATTTGCTCCTTCGGCAGAAATCGGACCTGTGTCCCTGATGACAAAGGGAGCCATATTTAGCGTGCTGCCACGAAGCAAGAAGGTCAGACGAAGCCAATTTCATGCTTTCAACCGAAATTTCTCCTGTTATATATCTCTCAAATTTTTCATATCTGCACAGTTTCGTATCCAAATCTAAACAAAAAGAATTTTAAAATGGATTTTTACTAATCCGACAGATTAGTATCACGTTAAACGCTATACTTAGTGGATACTCGTATTTGTGTAGACGATCCATTTATTTATTAAACAGCATATATATTTATTTTAAACTACCGGGCTTAATATCTGAGAAAACTTATTTCTTCCGTCATAGATATCTCGAAGGTGAAAATAAACAAAAGTACTGTTTAATAAATAAACGGTGCACATATACATATATATTAGGTTACAGCATATACATGTGTGTGTGTGTGTGAAAATGTCGGATAAAGTATATCTGTAAAAGGACAATTGAATAAAGATAAAAGGAAAATTTATTTTTTCCGACGCGTTTCGTCCTCTAAGAGACATTATCAAGGTAAATGCATTGGCTACGATGTTTTGCTTTTGTCTTTATTCATACACTAGCCTAGAAGACGCCCTTCGGGCGGACTTTAGACTAGCTCTTGCGGAGTGCTCTTGGGCTTTCGGCATTTTACCTTCAGCGTCCTGTGTACGTAAAAGTTATAGGAATTTAGAAATAATAAAAATTATTTTATCTTTATTCGACACCTTAATTCGGCATAATCTTCCTTTGTATACGCAACCGATCACCATAGTTTGTTTACATTTGTTTTGCGCGCAATTTTTCTTTTCTTTTAAAATCATCATACATTATGATCACGTCACATGTTTTAATTACCTCTTAATTAGACGATAGCAATTGCACTTGCGACGAAGAGCGAAATTATAGTTAAACCTTTAATAAAGAATTGTTTATAAACCTTATTTAAATTTAACTTTAAATAAGTTATTTATTTAATTTATATTCGCGTGTAACTACAGTAGCTACTCCCTTTTGTGGCATAATATAAGTGTGTCAAATTACAGGATGGGGGAAAGAAGAGAAGATGAAGTCTAACCGGCACAATTTAAAATCTCCTCTCATTTATGTTCCGTTTTTATAGCGAAGGTAAAAAATTCTTGACAATGTAGGTAATCGTGGATTGTTCCACATACCATTTTTAAAAGAAAAGTCGTTTCAATATGAAATTCCATCAGGAGGTCTAAATTTGCCACCATATCGATGTAAACTTAGGGGCTGGTGCTATTGGCAATCGGCTTTTCCATTTCAATTATTTGGGTTTCCTGTTAAACCTCTAACAATTCAGCTAGACTCGGTTTCTCCGAGTAACTGACATCTGAAACAGGTCTTGTTTGACGCTGCAGTGTATTGGAAATTTGTGTGTTGTTAACTTTTTTAATGATAGCTGTTCAGACTTTCGCCTTCGGTGAAAGGTATTTCGTCATTCAATTTCACTGTCTTGCTTAGAACAGACCTCGGTGAAGCAGGATTTACGACAGTTGGTGAAATTTTTGGTGTTTTTACCGGACGTATAATACTTTATTTCTCGAAAGGCTGTATCTCTTTCTGGAATTTTTTCTTCTTAGGAAGTGGGAAGCATCGAGGAGTTTCTATAGACATTAATTGCGCAGACTATTTTAAACATATTTTACATATATTCTGGAGTCTACCAATGCTTGTGAAAAGTTCTAGAAATTCTCTTCTATATTTGTGGTCTTCACTTTTTATAGAATTCACCCTCTTCAGTAGGTTAAGAGCTTTTATTGCTGGTGTCCCCATTAATGGTTCCCTCAAATTTTCAATAACAAACAAAACCTGTTTCGACTTTGCCTCTGGAGTTTCTAATAAAGCCTCCACACGACAGATGACTTTCATCTGGTGATAACCTGATCCATACAGTTGTTTTTTGTTTTTCTTTAATAATTAGGAAGTTTTTTTTTTCCTAAAATAACTACTAGGGACTACCGTTACATCTGCTCCAGTTTCCAATTTGAAATTAATTACTTTACCACATAGCTTTGTCATAACTTTAACTTCAGCTTGCTAGGCTTCTTCCGTGACCGCGTTAATTCTATCGTTAGCATTAATAGGCCCAAGGGTGTAGATTGGTTATTCCACCCTCATTTTAGATCTGTCAATCCTACACATTTTTTGTAATGTCCTTACTTGGGGGGGGGGATTTCTTTCGGCAAATTGCATTTTTGGCTGACAGTCGTTCTGAGAGTGTGAGATGGAATATTGCCATAGCGTATACATTTATTTGTACTTTTTTTATGGTGTGCTGTATATTGAGGCGTCTTTTTATATTCCTTTGGTGTTACTCTGCTAATATTTGCTTCTGTTTCATTTGTGACTAAAGAAATATTTTGAGTTTGTGGCTTGAAAATTTCATAGACACTGCCTATGTCTATATATTTGTTTAGGGTAAAACTTTTATCCTTTAAAAACTTTTCCCTGACTGTATCATCTTTAACCCCTACAACTATTTGCTCTTGAATTAGACTGTCTTACATTTCCTCAAAATTGCAGTCTTTTGCTAACTGCCGGGGCGCAGAGACATATATATCTATATTATCTGAAGCTTCTTTCTTTTGAATATGAAATTTGTAAGCTTCGTACGATTCATGGGTTTCTCCAACAAAAAATTCTTCGACTTTCGAAATTACTACTTCGAAATTTCCATTTCTCCTCTTCATTATCGAATTTTAATCTCTTGTAAATGTAACATGCGTCTTCTTCTATTATTGACAAAAAGACAGATATTTGGTATATACTGTTAGTTTCTTTGTTGAATTGACTGGCTTTTGAATAATTTCGAAAATTTCGAATGAATCTTTTCCAATTAATTGCTAAATTTCCTGATAAAACCATTTTTGAAAGAGGTTAGGCATTTGCCGTAATTTGCCTTTGGTTATCGTGTCCTTGTTTATAATTTTGTACAATGGACAAGTTGTCAATTGGAGCAAATGTCTTTTTAAAAAAAGAGAAGACATTTGTTTTTCTTTTTAATTTATAAATGTTTTTAAATTTCTTTTATTTTAATTTCCCAAGCACTTTCGAGTTCTTCCAAGATCATTTTCAAGGGTGCAAGTAGTACAAAGCTCTAATGTGTTCAGGGGTACAAGTATTTAAACAAAGCTGTGCGTTGCTATCCATTACCGTAATTTTTCATTATGCAAACGGTTGACAATCTGCTGAGCGTTCATTAGAACGTAAAAAAAATATCCATTATGGAATTTTTCCTCTATGCTTTATTGCCATGGTCATGAGCGCATTAAAGCGGGAAAACCTGTTTCTTTATAGGCATTTCAGAACATTATTGCAATACTCATAGTTAATTCAGTTCAGTACCGGCTTTAATTTTTTGATATAGATTACTTCTAAGATCTGTACCTTCAATTTATTATATTCTTGTTGTAGGATAGTTGTGTTGTCGATCAATCTTGCTTCCGTTTGTTGAGTGTTATGAAGTTAACATTTACATCAATCTGCCTTTTCACGAGGTCACGTTTAAATTGCCTGGTGATATTGTTCCGGTGGGCTGCTGGATTACATCATTTAAAATTTGTGTATTTAGACAGCAAAGTCTCTTTTAGGCATGTCTGATTGAATAAACTGCAGACATTATGTCTGCTAATTTTTAACAAAATCCTCTCATACTCACGAATAACCTTCCGTGTATTGATATTAAAGGATGAGAGAAATGTGCTATAACTGTTTAAATTTATTCATTCAGACATGCCTAAAAGAGAATTTGGTGCCTAAATACAATATATATATATATAGAGAGAGAGAGAGAGAGAGAGTGAAAGAAAGAAAGTAGGAGAGGGATGATAACGAAAGAGACATAGAGAGACTGACTTGTCAGATATAACAAGTCAGTAAGCGAAAGGTTAAAAGGCAAATAAGCATGGAATGGTGTTAAAATTGGGATGATTCAAATTCTTTATGAGGCGATAGAGCAAAAGAAAGCTAAAAGAGAGGATTAAGTGGAAAATATTTTTCGTTCTTCATTTCTTTTTTCTATTTTTGATATTTTTAATCTATTTTTGTATAACATTTACATCAAAACATCGTCGTCCAAAAAGAAAATGCAGGCAAAGTATATTAGTTGTCAACACGCATCGAATATACACGGCTAAAACTAGTACAAATTATAATTGTTTCATTATTTCTCATTGTGAGTAAAAGTTTGTCTCAGTGTGTATGTAATAATACTTTCCACGATATCACATTTTAAATAAGCAATGTGTTATAATTAAATGTTCATGAAGAATCATCACGATCGTATTTATATTCGTAGTAACGCTTATTACAATTAGAAAGTCAATTTGGATGGACGAGTATCTCGTGATTTAAGGTAATGGTTGTTTAGATGTTAATTACGCTATAGAATGACGTCTTTGTTCGATGATTCCATGCAAACGTCGTTTCAAGTACTGTATCCGAAAAGCTACAGAAAGGCTGTAAAGTCAAACGGTAACAGAACGAAAAAGCTCAACATGTTAAATGAAAGAATTGGTCACAATGTTAAGAGGCTGACCTACGTACAGGTTACATGTGTACATTTAATGGACGTGTATGAATGATACGACAAGGCAATCATGCAAAAGGATCGATAAGAAATGAGTTGATGACCAATGAATTCGTCCTCTCTGTAAACAGTGTATACCTTTGTTTGTTGAATGAATTTTCCTACGCGTTACACGTCTATCATGTTACAAAACGGTGAATACATGTATATGTCTTTTTTTATACAAGTTTCATTAAAGACGACTGAAAACGAACAGCGATTAAGCATTTTATTCAATGTTTCTTGCATTCTTAAAAATGTTTTCATTTCTAGACATAAAGTGTCTAAAAACTGTTCAAATGTATCCGAGCTATTCTATTAGCCATTATCAAAGATGTCTTTTTTTTACTGAAGATGTAAAGGAATATATATATATATATATATATATATATATATATATATCAAGGTATGTATAAAAACAAATAGCGTGTAATTCCACTGTAGCATTTAATATTTTTTAAAAAGTGCTCAATAACAGTAGAGCTTAATAGTATAAAAGTTGCATTTACTGTTTTTTAAAGAAGCCTTTTTATTATCAACTACAAAAATATATGTTACAATTAGTTAAACATTTGATTGTCTTCCCACTCCACCCCTAACTTTTTTTAAAAAAATTAAACAAGTTATATTTGTTCATAATTATGATACAAGGTTGAGACTCGCTTATAGTTGGTATCAGTTTCTTGTCTGTCACTTATGACCTTGTCGAGGATTCTATTTCAGACCACATTTTTCCATGATCATTTTGAATTTAGCGTAGGTCTGCCACCTAATTGGTTAATGAGGGTAAACCCACAAGCTTTATTTTAATTTTAATTTTGATTTGTTATCGGGTTCTTCTCTTCACTTTCGAAAAAAGAGGGTGTTATTCTGCTGTTGAAATTTAAAAATAATTATTTACTCAGCAGTTATTTACCATCACCTGAGGAGGTACAACTTAATGCTGAGACATGAAAGCTATTGTGTAGCGATTTTTAACGTGTTTTTTTTATCTCTATATAAGAACGTATACATGTGTGTATATCTATATATGTGTATGTCACAGGTGAAGATAGATAAATAGATGCATACATACATATCACGTATTTTTAACAGGGTTCCACACATGTATGCATACATACATTCATAAATTTAATGATAAAATAGAAATACACCTGTGTTATATGTTTCGTCATCTAAAAGGATGTCTTCAGATTAACTTAGTGATGAAATCAGATGCGAGATATTTAGCGACAGAAGGGATGGAAACCTATATATAGTCGGCTAAGTTATGAATCTGGATACATTAAACTTAAAAGTTTAACACATTCAAATTTAATGCTAAACTTCTTTGTGTCTTCAGTCTTTCTCGGTGCGCAATTATAAACGAAGTTTATTTCCTTTGCCTCATCAATATATAGATAAGACTGCATCGATATAACAAAAACCTCAAGTAGTCCTTAATAAAGCAAGGTTCTATTTTGCATTACAAAGATTCGTTCAAATTTTCCCGATAATGCATATTTACTCAGTGTGGTATCCGAAACGTAGACAATGCAATATCAAAAGAATTAATGTTTTTTTTAATATGATATAGTTTTATTACTTCAAACACACACACACACACACACACACACATATATATATATATATATATATATATATATATATATATATATATATATATATATATATATATAAAGGAGTTATGTATTTTTTATTTATTAATCCGACAGATTTTATATCTATTTTTTTTTTTTTAGTGGTTACACATATTGGAGTAGACACTCCGTTTATTTATTAAATAGTATATTTATTTATGTTTATCAGCCTGAATATTCAAAAAAATCTTTTTAAAGAAAAATATGTGCTCCCTCTTCAGGATTCAAAATTGCGACCCCTGCGCAAAAGAAACCGTCGTTAGATCCGATGTGCTTTTGACCTTTTGGCTACAATGTGCGCTGATGTTCAGGCAAAGTTGAATAGCGCCTTTAGGCGCAAATTCTTACTAAACTCTCGAAATATACATAACGAGTTCATATTTTTCTTTGATATGATTCCTCAGATACTTAGGCTGGTAGACGAAAATAAATAAATATGCTGTTTAATAGATAAATGGAATGTCTACTGAAATATGGGTATTCACTAAAAATGATGTTTAAGTAATAATATATCTGTGTATGCCTGTGTGTGTGACCAGATGCATTAATAAGACCAGAGACTAATAAATGAAATAGTTAATAGTTATATTGCAGAATAATTATTTCAGTATTATGGCTTTCTTTGTCAATACACTGACTACAACTGTTCTCCATTAAAAACATATATCATTACACAGAGAAATTCAGAAAATAACTGTCTCCGATTACGGGTTTAGTGGTGCAGCTTCGTATATAAGAATATCTCAGCTTTCATAAGCTGCAGTTAAGATGATGGCTTTTACCAGAACTCGAGCACTGACTCTTACATCACATGCAGGCGTTCATATTCATATTAAAAAGTCAAATATTGACAAAAGGCTTTTATAACTTCTCTCTTGATATACGACACAGATAGGCAAGATAAAGTCTCCAACACGATTTTATCAAATATTCACTAAAGACATCTTGAGTTTTTAACAAAATTCTTTACATTTCGTTAGTATCTGCAGATCATTTCTCAAGTTTCCAGAGTTTTACATTTGTAATATACTGATGTTAATCAATGTTTCATTTTCTTCGTCAAATCAACCTTGCGATCCATGAAGGAAGGAAGGGTTTGGGGTACAATCTTCCAAATTTGTAACAGCCGACCTTGAAAAGCTGTACTTGATCTTTTTATCTATGCTCTAGCACCAGCCTCTGGTGTTAGCGATCGTAGAAAAATATACCCAAACCTCAAAAACAGACCAAATGTTCAGATCTTTTCTGTCAAAGACTTGATGTTGGAGTAGCACAGTTTTCTTCGGAATATGGTTAGATGCTAAGCAAGTTTTGTCGTTTATCTCAATTCTCGATATGACGAATAAAAAAGGAATTGTTGATGTAAAAAATATGCAGTTTTACAGAATGTCTCAAAATTCCAGGTGCCTTTTTTAATTGAGAATATAATAACGTATCTGTTCATTCAAGAAAGTTTTTCTCATTAAATTTTTCTTCTACATTAACGAAGATTATCACTTTTATGACTTAAGATCAACTAGAGAAAGTAATAGCTTAAGTTGTTCGAATTTCTTAGATAAACCAGTAATTCTTTTTTACTTTGAATTAGTTTTCCTTAATCTTATATTTACTTCTTGTCTACACGTTGACGCAATATAGGAATTTTCAATGCGCCCGCGTCGCAACCGAATGTGAGACAAGGTCGAAGTTTAATGTGGATTTTTCGACAATTCCGTGAAAAAATTGTCCACGAACCCTTAACACTTCCTCTTTTAGGGGCTGCATCAAGTGCCGGGTAATGACCTTAGCCCTTTCCCGAAAAAGAGATGCTGCCAGTGAAGATGGTTATTATTCTGGGGTTTGAGCTATTATTATTTTCAATTTCCCTGGCACTGGGCCAGGTAAGTATAGTGATGTATTAAGCATAACTTAAATGTAACACAAGGCCGAAAGCAGTGAAAATCGAATTTACTAATCAGTTGTAATTGATCTAGTAGGATAAACTTGCTAGCCATTACATCACGTCGAAGTGTTCATGTTGTAGTAATATATATAATCCACTCAAGTTGTTCTAATTTCTTAGATAAACTATTGCCCTTATTAAATTATACGAGTTTTTTGCATCTTAATCACAACTTTTTACATTTATTTATTTTGTTTCTATTTTGTTATTGCTTTTATCTGTTTCTTTGCTTTGACTTCGTTTTGTTCTATTTTGGGGAGGTTTTTTTTTGGGGGGGGGTAGTTTTTGTTTTTCTTAATTCTATGAACGTTAAATATGCAAAACGGACAGGAAACAAAAAAAATCTTCCAATGAGATTTAAACAATCTTCTTCAATCCACTCTGACCGAAGCAATATTTTACAGATTAGGCTACGAAAGCTAAACAACAGACGTCATCCAGACAGCTATATTATCCAAATTGTTCACATCTAGTCAATCTAACAGTTTTAAATCGATCGTAGAATGTGATCTGTTATAAGAAAAAATCTATTAACATTTGCATTCTAAAAAGCAGTAACTATATTGACTCATATATGAAACTTACAGAACGTTTAATTCGTTCTTGACCAAAAGATACTACTAATTTGTGTAAAAACCTCCTTCTAAGCCTACCTTATGAAAAATCGTGGTGGTTCGAAGGTGCAGGCAGCGAAGTAAGAATTATAAACGGATAAGCGTCTTCACAGTATGAAGGCGAGAAAAGTCAAGACAATTGAAACAAGATTAACTAAATTTTCTCCTTCAATGTCAGGTAGAGCTTATGTGGATATATGAACGAAACTTTCCGTTTTTGTGTCTATATCTCTACCCTAATTTGTTCAAATGTGTGCATTGAACTTCAACGGATAATATAATAGTAGTAATTTTGACGAGCAAATTCCCCTTTTTATATTCAAAGCCGAGGTAATTTCACGCATTTTTCCCTATGACTGAAATAGAACGGCGTAACTAGTATCATGATGCAAGCCAGAATAAGATTGATGAATCGATTATTATCTAGCAAGCATATATTCAAAATACCTTACTTGATGTCAACTTATTATCTTTCACGACGATCTAATTTAACCTTAGAATGAATCGGAAATAAGATTTTTTCTAAAGATTTTATACAAAAATGTTATTTTTTATACGACTTTTACAACAGAGAGTTAAGAATCACTTAGCGATCGATATTCATTTGAATATCTCTAAAATATTAATACAAATATTTTATAATATAATCGGGTATTGGGGTAGGGTTTAAAGCTAACCTTTGACAGTCTACACGATAAAAAATAATGGCATTTTTAGCAATTAAACATGTAAACAACCAATTTCTGCAGGGATCATCCACCTCAAAACTTTTGACAGAAAACTCATTATGCATCCTGTAATCCAGTTTCTAGAGAATTTGTCTAACAATTTAACATTAGTTTAACAGGGTTTTCTTTTTTAACAGCGTTATTTATCATTTAACCAGCGAAGTTTATCGAACAAGAATCAACGGTAATTTTACCATAGAGAAAATTTTTCCTGCCATCAACGTGACTGACGCTAGATTCCTGGAGAGCAACACACTATGTTGCGCTAGAAGGTTTTCCTCGTCAGAGTCCATCTTGCACATTTAAATATCTCCCATTCGTCCGTGCATTGAATACTACTACCATGTCTGGTCTGATGTTTCTGCTATTCATCTCAGGGTTCTTGGCAAAATCAAAAAAGAATCTGTAATGTAATCGATCCTGACTTCAGTCGTTTTCTCACCTACGTGGCGTGGCTTCTCTCTGTCTTTTCTACAAATATTTTCATGGCAAGCTTTTTTCCCTGGTGCCCCGACTACACAAATTTAAGTGTGCTACTCGATTGGTATCTAGGTCCCACCCTCTTACTATTGAAATAGTTAAATGCAATCGCCGCTTCTACACCAACATCTTCTTTTCTCGCACTTCAAGCCTGTGGAACTCTCTTACGTTTCTTTGCTTTACTGATAACTCCAATCTTCAAAATTTTAAATGCAATGTCAATCGCCCTCTTCTACCTTCATGAATCCCGTTCATTTTTGTTCTATCCTCAATCCTTCCCATACTCAGTCTTTTCTTTCACTTTCACTCTCTGTAACCCCCAGAATCCTAGCGGCATTCCCGCTTTGGGGTGAAATGATTTTAAAAAGATGTCTAGGTAACAAAAGTTTTTCTTTTATGTGTCATGTCTCTTCCGGATCTGGTTGATCATCGCTATACACAATATACAACTTCGAAGCTAAGTAATGTTTGTCTCTTTACTATCCCTCCCTGTCCTTGTTCTGCCATCCATCTGTGAGGTAGTTTACTCGCTATTTCCCTGTTGTTTTCACTATGTCATTTTTAAGTGTCAAATTTTCTAAGTCTTCTTTCCTCATTATTGTCCCAGAAATTTTAACCGTCTGTTTCTTATATTAAGCGTATATTTCCTTTTTCCATTTTCCTTTAAACTTCCTCGTTGCTGACATGTTCCGTTTTTTGGCATATTCAGTATTCTTCTAAATCCTTTCTATTCCTTTGTGATGAAACTGAAAAAGCATTCACTGCCATATAGGATGATTGACATTGGACAGCAGTACAGCATTATTTTATTTTGTTCTTAACAAAATTGTCATATTTCTTAATACTGTGCTGAGCTTTTCGAAAGCATCACTAGCCAAGATGAACAGGAACAAAGTAGTAAGACAAAATGGAATTTTAATAGAGCCTTGGACTGTTCCAGGGTCGATAAGTTTAATGTAATAATAAATGTACGGATTAACACTAGCGTACTAGCAACCTCAACTTTGCATATAAGACATGGGGTGGAAAAGTAAGCGTTCTTATATAAAGTCAAATACGGTAGCTATGATGATTCAAAGTTTCAACACGAAACATGAAAATATTCAATCTGGGTGACGAGCTTGAATTAAATCCCAAGTCCAGTAACTCTTCTTTCCGCTAGACAATAGGCTTATTTTTAAATTTAATAATCAGTTTATACGACCCATTCATTTCACGCATAAAATATCGTCGTAAAGGCTTCCTTTAGTTACACTTACCTTCTTCTATGTGCCGTACTTTGTCCTTTGTAGCCCTTAGTTAAGTTAGTCGTTTTGCCATATCTAATCCCTGTTCTGACAACCATTTACACAAGCTGGTTAGGTAGGTTATTCGCTGTTTTCTTGTCCCCCTTGCCTTCAGTATTGCCTGTGAGTTTTCAATTTTCGAAGCCATCTTTCCTCATTATGTGTCCTAGAAATTTCAACTATTTCTTTCTAACGCTATGTATAAGTGTGTTTTAGCTTCCATTTTCTCTAAAATTACTTCGTTGTTTGCCTATTTAGCTTCAAGTATTCTCAGTATCCTTCTGCAGAACCACATTCTTATTACCTCAAGTCTCTTTTCCACCTGTGATGAGACGGCCTCGCATTTACTGTCATATAGGAGGACTGATATTACGTAACATTTCAGTACTATTTTACCTGTTTCCAATGAAGTTTTCCTATTTCTTAAGACTATGCTTACCTATTGGAAGGTATCTTTCGCTATCCCTATGTGTCTTCGGATTTCGATGTTGCGTTTTCTATCCTCGTGTTAAAGAACTTCTTAGTTTCACGTAAACAATGTTATAGAAAAAGTTCGTCAATATGCTGTGGCGTTCTCGGTGGACTTTCGAAGCACAATATTCGTTTGATTATTGATTTTAATTGTTTTATATTCCAGTATAATCCTTTCTTACTTGCTTCTTATTTCAAATTATTTTAAGCGACTGTCAGATATGATGAGGCATTCAAAGAAATATATTTAGGTTACTGGTTTAGAATAAAAAAATCATACATTTGCGTGCATTATCGCAATTTGATGCTATCTTATATTTCTATTTATTCCTAATTATCTATTTTAATCATTTAACCCCAAGAAAGAGGATAAAAACACTAGAACTAATTGGGTTACTGAGAATAAAAGAAAGAAAGAATACGTTGAGAAGAGAGAGAGAATATTAAAATACTTGGATTCACGGAGTCCGAAGATAACGATTAACGAGCATTTTATTATTTGATATTCTTATATTCAAAGTTAAGGATAAAACTGTGTCGGTCCGCTCTTTTCATTGTCTCATGTTACTGATTCTAGCCTCGTCAATTCTTTAAGTTCTTTGCCTGTAGTTTCCCCATTAATTTTTCTAATCTCCCTCACTGTGTCACATCTCGTTTCTTCTGACTAATTAGTTTTCGTCACTCACTACCACTTGCCGAGGTCCGATAAAACAGTCTTTGTTCTGACAGATGTCGCGCTGCATCATTCATGATAGCATTGATTTTCCCTACACTAAACAGCTTGTAACTCAACTGGCCTCCTTTGATTTACAAGTCACGTAAAGTCTTGTGTTCTGCACGACTATGGAAGTTCCACGCAATGAGAACACAGTCGTTGTGATGAATATGTTTTAATACAAGCAGCCATTATGATATAGATATGTCACTCAGAATAATGTTAGTAATATCATTTAATTCACAGAGAAAATATTTTAAACAAAATTTTCTTTGTCAGTGCGCCTAATTTAATGGGAAATATTAATCACATAAATGGAACATTTTACAGTGAAAATTTCAGATTTTGCCGATTAGGTTTTTTCTCTTGAATAGCCATGTTGAGTCGTTCCAGAGTTCCGCGTTACCGTTTGGTTCTGTTCAAGCAATTCATAATGTGTAATCCATTTCCACCCCACCATACTCACAACATCGTTTTACGCGGCTGAAAATCTTGTTTCACACGCGGTTTAGCTTGTTTACCGGGGCTAAGCCATTCCTTGCGCTGCTTCATATTGATGTACAGGCACCATTTTTCGTCGCCAGTAACAACTCGGTAAAGAAATCGTGGCTTGTGTCCATGAGTTGAGCGGTGACGAGCAAGCAAACCAACAGAGATTATGGCTCGTTGATTTTTGTTGCTGTCGCTTAAAGCATACGGAACCCATACTCCACTCTTCTGAACCTTTCCCATCGAATAACTTCTCTATAGTAGTGTGGGACCATTCCATTTTCTCAGCCAGTACCCTTGTCGTTTGACGAGAAATGTTGTGCAAATGTTGGTTTAATCGCTCTTCATCAAACTCAACTAGACGGCCAGAACGAGGTGCGTCTTTGAGGTCAAAATTTCCATCTTTGAACTTGGTATACAAATGATGAGCTATTCATTCAGCTATGGCATCCTCTCCATACACAGCACAAATGCCACAAGCAGCTTTTGCGGTCTTAGAACTTTGATTAAAAGCAAAAAGAAAGAGGTGTCGAAAATGCCCATATTTCTTAACTTGACATTCCATTTTAATGATCTCAAAATAAACAGAGATTAATTTAAATTAATTCAAATTAAAACAAAATAGATTACAAAATGAACCCAAAATAGAGTTCTCGAAAAAATAGTTTTCAAAAATTTGAAAACATAATAAATTGCAAAATTAAAAAAAAAACAGCGGGAACTAAGTTGCCAACACAATATTTCTTATCTCTATCTAACCATATCTAGCACTATTATGTTTACACCTCTTGGAAAAAATTTGGTAATTATTTATTTGCTTACGCGCGTATACGGTTGCTAATATCTAGTTATTTCATTAACCTAACCTTATACCTATAAATTGCTCCTTTACGTCAATCACTTTCTTCTATGTACACTAAACTGTATACTTTACCACATATGTTATTGCATAATGGCACTTTTTATTCTGGACTACTCCACCAAAAACATATTCGTCCCTAAAAGGAACCAATATGAACTCAGCTTATTGCACAAAATTGAAAGTGTCATGAATAGAATGAGATGGAAACTGTTTTTCGCCAAAGGTGAACACCACGATGAATGTGAATCTACCGATTTCTTTGCATTTAAGTCCCTGAAAACACTCATTGAATTTGAAAAGGATTTATTCCCTATAATTGATAGAATTAAATATGTTACCAAACACAACAACCTACAGAAGAGTATGATAAAAGACATTGCCAGGATACATAATACTGATAAAATCATCATCAAATCTGACATAACTGGCAATCTATTTTGTTACAATGTCGCCGACTATCACAAATCTATCTGCAAGGAAATTAATAGAGTGTATAAGAAAGTCCTAGCTGAATGGGAAACTGATATCAACAACGAGGAACAAATGACATCCACTAAACTTAAAAACGACGACAGGGTGCATAAGCTTAAAAAGCAACAGTCTTTTATTCCCGTTAAGGACCATAGGGATAATTTCTCCAACAACCCACAGTTCCGTTTGCTTAACCCTTCTAAGAATAATATAGGCAAAATCAGCAAGGCTATACTTGATCGAGCCTGTAATGGAATGCCACAGGGGTCAACCAATGGAAAAATACTAAAGATGCTATCAATTGGTTCACTAATATAAAAAAATAAAAGCGAGTGCACCTTTATGCAATTCGACATTTCTAACTTTTACCTGTCGATCAGTGAAGATCTATTAATGGCTGCTATAACCCTGGCCAAGAATTATTGCACTTCTCTATAGCGATGGAACCCGTTCGACTCTGCGGACGCTTGTGAACTAGTCGGCATACTACTACTACTTGGAGGCTCAGGTATACTTTCGATAGTGATAGCACTGACTGTACAGGGACGACGGAGTTATACTTCCACCAATCACAGCAAATTGACCGGCTTAGGAAACAACTAATGAAATTCTTTAAGAATCAAGGACTTAATATTGTCACTATCACCAACTCCAAAGTGATCATTTTCTAGACACTACTTTCGATATATCCAGAAGAATACGCATTCTTTATAATAAGCAACATTATAACCATATATACATTAATAAAGAATCTAACCACCCACCAGGTATCCATAATAATCTGCACAAATCTGTACAACATAGACTCACTACTAACTCCAGTAATAAAATATCTTTGACAAATTCAAAACAAAATATATTGATGCACGAAATAAAAGTAAGCACAATATTAAACTAGAGTACATTCCAAACACTAGCACGAATACCAAGAGTAAACGTAGAAATAATAATCGCAGCATAATTTGGTTCAATCCACCTTTTAACAGTAATGGCAGGACCAACATCGGTAGACTCTTTCTTAAATTAGTACACAAGCACCTTAACCATAACCCTTTTCTCAAAAAAATCTTCAACAACAGCAACATTAAGGTTAGATACAGCTGCACCATAAACCTTGACCAATATATAGCCCAACATAATAGTGTATCCCTAAACAAATACTTAAGCAACACTAATAACAGCCGTAGCTATGATTATCAAAAATGTAATTCCTGTAAAGGGACCATCTGTCCTATGAATGGCAAATATATGTATAAAAGAATTATCTATAAGGCCAGAATCAGGCATAACGATCAAATTAATTTCTATTTCGGGGCAACTGTTAATAATTGGAAAAAACGTTTTTTTATCATCACAAACTCATCCTTAACAGCAAAAAATACGCAAATGCTACAGCACTCTCAAAGTTTTGCTGGGGTATCAAAACAGATAGCTACACACCTGCAATAATTTGGGAATTCGTCGTTAAAATCAATCCATTTCAGGCCGGGGAACCGATGCAATCTGTGTTTACTACGAAAAAAGTTCATCATAAAAATATTAATAATTTTAATCTAATTAAAAAGCGGAATGAGCTTATGTTTAGGTGTATGAATAGAAAGATGTTTCTCTTAAAATATTGTAATCCTCGATAATTTACTTTTCGTTTAAATTTAATTTTCTCTTCACCTTCATTTTATGGCATACACCGATTAACTCCCTTAAACCATTCAAACGTCGCTTACCGAACTGCGTCCCCCGTTCAATTCTGTTTTTTTTTTCTAATAAATCATACTTACATCCCATTTTCTGCACTTAAAATCCAGTATCGCTTTTGTACTACTTTTGTACTATTCTAATTTTGAACTATGAATCACCGTCCTTCCCATGAACATCTGGATATTTTCTTAATTAAAGAATAAGCTCTATCTTGTGCCCGACGAGTTGGGTAACCAACGAAACTCAAATCGCACACCAAACGTAGGTATATGCATATTTATTAATATACATTTCTTAGTTCTGTCTAAACACATCGAGCACTATTATGTCGACACCTCTTGGCAAAATATGGTAATTATTTATTTGCTTACTTGTGTATGCACGCTAGCACGCACGTATACGGTTGCTAATATCTAGTTATTTTATTTATCTAACCATATATATATATATATATATATATGTATATATATATTATATATATGACTTCGTAAATGGTAGTATTAAAGCAATTAAGTATATTTGTTATCTTATAAAGAATTACGGAAAGTGTACAATTTTATAATAAACTCCAAAAGCTTTGTCAACTTTTCAAAGAATTTCAGATTACAGCTAAATTAATGAATGGGCTCCAAATCAAAATTTTTATTTTTCTACTTCAGTCATCTTTCCCTTATCATCATGTCTGTTATCGAGCTGTAACTTTTCTATTAGTACCGATTTATTTCACTAGATGGATGGATAGATTATAAAGATTTTCCTCTCGCGCAATTAAATTCCACAAAGTCAAAGACAAAGGCGGACACACATGATCGCAAGCAACTCAACAACAGTATTAAACTCAAAGGTTTAATGTACAAAGGGGTGTATGCACAAATAGGTAAAAGGCTTGCAAATATAATTTATATTTTCGAACTTAAATGCTAGAAGAGTGTCCAAGGAGCAAGTGGGTTCTCGACCCCATTAATGTCAGAAAGAACGACTTCAGTAAACGTATGGTCACTACTGCTTTTACGTTACAAAAGAGGAAGATTTCACGATCGAATTTGCCGCGTGGCTCTAAATGAGTCTTGTTTGGGCAGTAGTTAGCCTGTCAGAGTCCTGAAGTAGTAATGGATTCATATTCAAGGCTGAGCTTTGAATGGTTGAGTTAGCTTCCATTACTATCACTTTCAAATTCTTATAAGATAGATAGATAGATAGATAGATAGATAGATAGATAGATAGATAGGTAAGGGCTGCTAAAACGTTCTCTGCCCGACCAACTTTCAAACATCATGCCAAATGTGTTGTCATTAAAAACCTATGTAAGTTTTGGGATATATTTACAGTCTATTTTGCAAATTCTTGCTACAGGTTTAATGTTTTTATGATTTTGTTTGTGTTAAATAATGTATTGGTAAGTAGTAACTAATATGATATTAAGTTCAGATAAATTCTTTTCAGTTGTAGACTTTTGTGTGTACTTAGTATTATGTGCCTGGTATTATCAACGATATTTAAATTATTTTTTATGTGAATTTGTAAGCTTTTCTATGCGTTATGTATGAAATATATTTATAATTTCATATAGTGGATTGTATTATTCATTTAAAATGTACGATTTTTGATGACTGAAAATGTTTCAATAGTTCTTTTGTTAAAATTGTTTTCCTTTTTTGTCTCAAATATCATCCTAGATTATGTATTTCTCTGCAGTTTTCCTTCCAGCACGAAGGGACAACTATTTGTTTTTGTTTGTTTCTCTCTTTTTGTGCTGTTGAAATCGTTTTTCATCGTCTCTTCTTGTGTAAGAACACTGAAGTATTTACTTCAATTCAGTGCGAACCATTTTCATTTTTTCCTTTATATCTGATCCTTCTCGGCTTAGATCGACTCAATTCAATCCAATCAGGCTACATTCTTGATTCTTGTATTTGAAATGCATGTTTCTTTTGCATAATGAGTCTTAAATGAAAATGCCTCTTGAAAAGTCTTTCTTCTCAAATGCGAATCTTTCCAGGTATTTTCTCATTCATATCACTTTAATTCTTTTGTGAGATTTTCTCCTTTTCCTTATTTCATGCTGTCTTTTTTTCTTTCATATATTCTTTTTCTGTTATTCTGATTTTTCTTTTTATTCTTATAATTCCTATTTTTATTATTCTCTCTATTCTTTTACTTTATTTCCATTCGCTTTATTTTTCTTTAGTTTCCGATTATATTCTTTCATAATTTTTAAGATTTTGTATTTTTCTTCTTTTTGTTTTGTTCTTTATTCCTATTTTATATCAAATTCTTTCTTTTCTTCTCTTTATTTTTTAACCAACCACTTTTTATCTTCATTTTCTTAAAATTCTGCTAATGCTTTTTTATTCGTTTCTTTCTATTCTTTTTTGACGTCTTTAATCCGTCTTTTTATAAGTTTTCATTATTTTCCTTTATTCTTTGACCGAGCATGTGAGTTTTTTCTTTTGTACGTCTAGTTTTTTTTCTAATGTACTTTCTTCCTCATAATTATTTCTTCTTTTACTGCTTCTCGGTTGTCGGAAATGAGTCAGAAACTTGAAAGTAACTTCTTTCTTCCAGTGACCAAGCCACTTTACTTCGAGACACAATTAGAAACGATCTCTTCCCTCTTCTTCCAGGCAATATGATAATATTAAAGGCACCAAAGAGTACAAGACAGTTAAACACTAAGGTGACTATTGCTAACAGACACGAAGGTGCGGCGGAGTGTCTGACAAAATAGGATAATCAAAAACCTACCTGAGGAGTAGATTCAACATGGTCGATCTTCCGCGGGCATTCTCATTGGTCCACGCACGGGAAATATTTACAATCGAAGAGATTGCGTAGTAGTTTCGAACTGCATTCATGCTCCACAGATTTAAGATTTGTTAATGTAAGCTCAGGAGAAGCAAAATTAACGAACTGAAAATGATGGTATAGTCCTCACCAAGAAATACTCCTATTTACTTATAATTTACAGAAAAACAAAAAAGAATCCACAAATTTCTTCAATTTTCATCCAACCAAATAAAGTAAGAGGCACCCGTCTGTCTTTCTCTGTCCAACGACAAGTTATATAAGTTCCGAATACCTTTTTTATCATAGATTGAATACACATTTGAAAACTGGTTCTTCGCTGTAAACTTATGAACACACCTAATAATTAACTTTACAAAAACAAGCAACTAGGAATTAATGAAGAGAAGAGGAGCTTGTCGAAATCTCGCAAGTACATAAATTTAAATATTTGGGAAGGATTATAACAGATGAAGAAAAGCCACAGAAGATACATTGGAATGGCGAAAAGTACCCTTCCAAAAGCTAAGCAAATTAAGAAATAGGAAAACTTCATTAAAAACAAAGAAAATTGAACTGGACTGCTATGTAATATCAATCGTCCTATATGACAATGAATGTTGGGAAATTTCCACGCGGATGATGAGAAAAGATTCTACAGAATTATGCTGAGAATATTATGAAGGAGAATGTAAACAATGGGCATGATTTAAAGAAGTGGAAACAAAAATCACATTCAAACTTAGAAAGATACAATTGCGATTTCCTGTGCACATAATGAAGAAAGAGGTTTGTGATCATCCACGTACTGAAAAAAAACGGCACATAGAAGAAAAATATTTGGTTAATGAAACTCGTAGACAAACACATAATCAAAAAATGGGAGTTGCTTAAAAGACTGGCTTTAGTAGATTAGCTCTGGCTTTACTTACACTCAAAAAAGAATTTCTAAGTACAATGACGTCTTTACTACACATATATGTCTGCTTACATATGTCACAAATAAAAGCAAATTAATTCTTAGGCGAGATCAGTCTTTTTCGAAAGACTGTTACATTGTATATTAAGACGTTTATATCATATTTCTTGGCGGATATATCCTAACTCAATATTGTTACATCATATTTCAAGACTGAAGCGTCAAATCTCAAGATTAAATACACCATGTCAGTATTACAATTAAGCACCTAAACCGTTACTATTAAAAAAATAATAACGGGCATGTAACTTTTTACAATTGTTATTTCGATCAAAATTCCCCACTTGCAGACAGATAGAACGTAAAAAGAAAATGAATATAGACATAACATAGGTATTGCATACTTTTATTGGTGCATTATGGCCCTAACTGTTAAATGATAAAGAACAATCTGATTCAAAGTTTTCTATTTTTAATCACTTCAATCCAATCAAGGCAACAAATTCACTAAGTGCGAGCAAATAAACTGTTAGCATAGAACTTACGGTTACATCTAGCTATTTTAACTGTGAAATGAATAGATCTTGCCGCCAATTCATCATAATAATTACCATAAAAGTACTTATAAAAAATATACAGGTAAGCGGGATGGCGGTTAGAAAGTGACTGAAGCCGAGATGTCAGGTGAGTACATTGCAGGTTCTTCTTTGGATTTTATCAATAATTTCTTATTACACCAAACCATCCGTGACAGCATTATTCTAAGCATGGACGAATGGTAGCCATATAAATATGTAAGATAGATTTGGGTGGGAAAAAAACCATCAATCAACTTTCTTAGCAGCAAACTTTTGATTCAATATCATCTTTCTAGTTAATGTCAGCGGAAAACGTTAGACCGAGAAGGCAATGAGTCTATCTCCTGGATGTTAACATTAACCGTGCTGATGGAAGGTAGAAATGGTTATTTAAGGCGATTAATATAGAGCAGTTTCGTTTCAGTGGCGTTAAAATTAACAAGCTTTTCTTCGCCCAAGTTAACAACAGAATAGAGGTCATTTTTAGATCAGCTGCCAATTTGACCTTATCGAACTGATCAGACTTATTATTTCATTTTATATACCCTGTCCTTTCAGAACATGGACGATCATTGCAAGCTAATACTCCTTGTTTTTTCTTACTCTAATTAAATTTTGACTCTTTACCATCCCTCTTTCTCTTTGTTCTGCTATTCATTCACCCAAACTTATTAAATAGGCCATTCGCTATTTAACTCTGCTTCTCATGCCTTCAATATATTTTACGAGTTTTAAACTCCCCAATTCTTCTTTCTTCGCTACGTTTTATTCCTGACTGTTCAAAAGTTTAACTTCCATTAAAGCTCAATAAAATAAATATACACCTCTAACCGGTTTCGAACTTTGACTACTTATCCTAAATTCGCCATTTTCTAAGTCATAGATAGATAGATAGATAGATAGATAGTAGTCGGTAAGATGTAGGGAAAATACATTGCTGATGTTGTTATTTTATTACTATGTGACTCATGGGTTCGGTTTGTGCCCCACAAAGCGAAAGTTAGTGAAGATATATCAATAGAAAAACAAAGAGAGTGATAGATAAAGAGAGATAAAAATATTAACACAACCAAAGTTAGATAGATAGATAGATAGATAGATAGATAGTGTTATGGTCCGATTCCTTGTACTATGGTGATAGTCCAAGGTAGAACCAATAAAGAAGAACTCGAACACGTATATGGAATAACACAGATATATTACAAACAGGTATATATACAGAGAAGTAGAAAGTGTTAGTACGAACAATCAGGTTTAGTAGTAATTGTCTGAACGCGACTCTGTTTCGGACTGCCTATGACTCAACTGACAGACTCGTTCTGACTGACTGACTGACTGACAGACCTCTGACGGACTTCACTCCAGACTTCAGACGGAACTCCCTGCTTCCTCTTGAGGCGCAGTATTTATTACGTATGGGATAGTCCATTATGTTATTATGGGTAAGGTCCCCTAACACACCCTTCCGAAAATGCATCCTGTAACGGTCTCTTCCTTATTTGGTTTACGAGTCTTCTGTGTGAGAATTTTTTCCTTGAACTATGTACATCATATTGCCAATTCTTTTCTAAATTATCTCTTTTTCTCAGCAAGAGGTAATATTTTTGTATGCCTTAAAAAAACACTTTTTCCCCTGGGAGGAATTTTCTTTTTGGTGTGTAGGACTGTGTTTTGTTTACTTGGTCGTAGTTTATCGAACGCTGATCTGATTTTCATAGCAAACATGATATCTGCTGGTGATAATGTTGATGGTGTCTCATTATTTGGCGTTATTCTATATACCTGTAAGAATTGCTGTAATGCTTTCTCCATATGCACATCGTACGCTTTTCGTAATGCTCTTCTGAGAGTATCCACGAATCTCACCGCTTGTCCATTTGATCTTGGATGATAAGGCGGGGATTTTATATGTTTTACTTGATAGATTTCGCAAAACTCCTGGAAATCTGCTGACGTGAATTGCGTTCCGTTATCTGTTACTAAACAGTCCACTACGCCAAACCGAGCGAATAGCTCGTGGAGGAAATTTATGGTCGTTTCTGTAGTAGGATTTTTGCACTGAAACACCTCCGGCCATTTACTGTAGCTACCAGCTATGATTAAATAGTAGAACCTGTCAATTGGTCCTGCATAATCTGCATGTATTCTTTACCATAGACGATCAGTTTCAGGCCAAGGCTTATGTATGAATGGCGGTGCTTTAGCTGCTAAATTACAACCCTTGCACATTTCCATCATCTGAGTAATATCCTAGTCCATATTCTTCCAATATACATAGTTTCGCATTAGCGACTTCATTTTATTTTTACCCGGGTGTCCCCTGTGGAAATCCTTTAGGATCCGCTTTTGTAATGTTTTGGGAATTACAACCCTTTCGTTGTAAAGTAGCACATTATCGCATAGAGAAAAGATGTCCGAAATTTGCTCATTTTTTCTGCTATTTTTGCTTTTGTTTCATTAATAAATTCGTCATTTTTGGCTTCATTTTTTATGTCTTGCAATGTGACTGGGAGGTTTCTGACTGTACAACATAGTACTGTCCTTATGTCTTCTTCATTTCTAAGGGCTGCTATTACCGTATCTTCCAATTGCTCTGTCTTTGTTTATATAAGTCTCGACAGGACATCCGCGTGCCCGATTCTTTTCGTTGGTAAATATTCCAATCTGAAATTATAGTTCAGAAGAATCGTTCCCCATCTAAGTAGTCTATTTGCCGTGTACACCGGTAGACCTTTTTTTGAACCAAAAATTTTTATTAACGGTTTGTGATCCGTCTGCAGAGTAAAGTGTCTACCATAGACGTATCTATGGAATCTTGTTACTGCGAAGATAATTGCTAGAGCTTCCTTCTCAATTTGAGAATAGTTTTTCTCCGCTGGTAGTAGGGTTCGAGAAGCATGTGCGATAGGTTTTATTGTCCTATCTGGCATTTTATGTAATATACAAGCTCCGACACCGTAGGCGCTCGCATCACTTGCTACAATCATCTCTAGTTTAGGATCATAGTGTGCCAAAAATAAATCCGATGTTAATGTCTTGATTATTTTTTCAAATGTTTCCTGGCATTGATCTGTCCACTGCCAAACTTTTTCTTTCTTTAGCAGTTCGTTCAATGGTGGGCGAAGTTTATGCATTTGAGGCATGAATTCCTGCTAGTAATTCACTAATCCAAGAAAACTTTGTAATTCTGTCATGTTCTTAGGACTTGGCATCTTTTTTTATTGCTGTAGACCTTTCAGGGTCTGGTCGTCTACCTTCTTGGTCTATTATATGGCCAAGATATTTAATTTCCTTCATGAAAAAATCACACTTATTTTCTTTCACTTTGAATCCGTAGCTTTGAATTCTCTTAAACACTTCTTGTACATGTTGCCAGTGTTGTTCAACGCTTTCGCTATTAATCAATATGTCATCCAGATATGCTATTGTGTATTCTTGTCCTGCCAGCATCGTATCCACTGTATGCTGGAAAATAGCCGGCGCTACTTTAATTCCAAATGGTAGTCTTTCCTATCTGTACAATCCCTTGTGTGTGTTTATGCATAGTAGTTTTGAACTTTCTTCATCGACTCGGATTTGCAGGTAAGCCTCACTTAGATCAATTTTTGAAAAATAATTTCCGCCATTTAATTTAGTGAATACTTCTTCAGGACTAGGTAGCGGATAGTGGTAGTCCTTTATTGCTGCGTTCAAACCTGTAGAAAAATCAGCACAAACTCGAATTTCTCCTGATTTCTTCTTAACGTAGACCGTCGGTGCGACCCATTTGCTGTACTCTACTTTTTTTTCAATATGCCCGTATTTTCGAGTCTAGATAATTCTTGGTCAATCTTGTCTGTTGACGCAAAACGGTACACTTCTTTTTTTCTTAAAAATAAGTTGAACGTTATCCTTTATTTTGATATTAGCTGCCATTTTCTTGCATCTTCCGAGACCTGCCGAAAAGACTTCGGGGAAACTCGTTTTTAGTTTTCCTTTTAATTTGTCTGACTCGGTTAATAAGCTTTTTACATTCTGGCAGTACGTACTAATAGGTAGATCCCACAATTCGAATTTTTGTATCCAGTCTGTCCCGAATAGGTTTTCGGTATTTCTTAAGACGTACACTTTTAGTTTTTTCGTCATTCCGTTAAATGTTACGTTTGTGATTACTTCACCCTCGAGTTTTATCTTTCTCCCCGTAACTGATCTCGCAATTTTATCCGTTTTTAACATGACAGGTTTGTTCAGTTTTCTCCATGTTTGTAGATTTAGGATAGTTAAGTCTGAGCCAGAATCCAGCTGTAACCTAACTTTTCTGTTTTGTATTTCAACTTGTACATATTTTCTTATATTAGTCTCATCTGTTTGGTCGGTCCTCGTAATTCTTATTCTGCTTTCTTTTCTATACCAACAGTGAGAACTTTTGTGACCAATTTTTTTACATGATCGACCAGTTTTAACACGATATGTACAGTCTTTAACCTAATGCCAAGACCCACAACGATAGCATGGACTTGGTGGTAGTTTCTTTTTATGTTGATTATAATTAGAAAATTTTGTTTTACCTGTTCTTGAGGCGTGAAAATCAGTTCGGTTTGTTTGAGAGGAGGGAAAATTTGTTTGCTTTGTTTGTGAGGAGGGAAAATTTGTTTGTCTTCGTACTTTGCTTATGTATGCTATGCCAGCTTGTTCTATGTCTTTAGAGTCTTTTTTACGCTGACGCATCTCTGGCAGTCTTCGGCTAGTTTTTGAAGTGTCAGATCTTGTTCATTTTCCAATTTAGTAAGTATTCTACGTCTCATTTCTGCGTCTTTGGTTGAAACCAGACCTTGGACATAAATTAAGCTTTTAAAGTTGTCAGCGCTGAGTTCCGATAATCTGAAGTCGTCACAATATTTATTAACAATGGATGCGAAAGTTACGTAATCTTCGCTATCCTTTTTTGTAAGGTTCATGCATTTCCATCTTTTATGAAATAGTGAAGTATTATGGCTGAAAAGTTCCGTTAGCAATTTTATAGATTCTTTGAACGTTAACTCGCTTGTTTTTCTGGGAAGGATATAACCAACGAATTTGGTATATTCGCCTGTGCCTAATTTTCTTAATAAAAGGCGTACTTTACGTGCGTCTGACCAATCTTTGCAGTCAAAATTATATGGATCTTCATACTTTCGGAAGTAATTTGCAAAAGTTTTATCTTCGTCGGGTGCGTACTTGAAATCTTCGATATTACTGCAAATAGCGTCTTGAGAGACAACTGATTCATTCTCGGTATTTGCTCCTTATTTGCCATTGCACGTATGAATAATTCTTGCATTTCTAGATGTTTTTGTTCGTACCTTTGTTGTTGTTCAAACTGGATTTTGATAAGTTCCATAATGGTTGACTTAAGATCTTCCATGTTAACGTTTTGTTTTAGTTTTTTGTGTGTAACCTGATATTCTGTAGCCTGTGCTCGCAAAATAAAACTTTCCTTTGTTGTCAGTGAAATTTTATATCAAGAATATAAAAAATTTTCTATTTTTTTTTTTTTTTTAGAATTTAATCGTCGTCCACTGTTACGTACGATGGATAGCAAAAAAAAGATATGTCCTCCGAGTAGGGAGTTTATTTTTCTTTAAAGATTTTTCCAGATCGCCAGATCGTTATGTATCACGTATAGCAAAAAAAATAAGTTCTCCGTGTATAGAGCTCGTATTTCCTTTTTAAGGGTTTCTTCGTCGTCACTTGTTATGTTGACGAGAGAAGATTTTGTGGTTTGTTCTTCACGTGTGAGTTCGAATCTTCGTCACCACTTGTATGCTGTGGCGAACAGAATTTTTTTCTTCCATCGAATGAATTGGAATCGATCGTCGCCACTGTTATGGTCCGATTCCTTGTACCATGGTGATAGTCCAAGGTAGAACCAATAAAGAAGAACTCGAACACGTATATGGAATAACACAGATATATTACAAACAGGAATATATACAGAGAAATAGAAAGTGTTAGTACGAACAATCAGGATTAGTAGTACTTGTCTGAACGCGACTCTGTTTCGGACTGCCTCTGACTCGACTGACAGACTCGCTCTGACTGACTGACAGACCTCTGACGGACTTCACTTCAGACTTCAGACTGAACTCTAGACTTCAGACGGAACTCTATACTTCAGACGGAACGGTATTTAGTCACTCCCCATGAGGGCATCATGTGGCACAAGGCCGGTTTAACGTGGGATCTCCGAGCCCGTGGGATCTCCGAGCCCGTGGGATCTCCGAGCCCGTGGGCTCGGCCAAAAATATGCCCTTTGAACCCGTATAAACGGGTTCAGTGTCGGTTTGCCTCCCCGAAAGAGACTCCGCCCTTCGGCGTAGCCTCGTTCGGGTTCCTCCCCGCCCGAAGGTAGAGAGTTCAACCGATCAGCCGATCAGCCGGTCGTCCGACTTCAGACGGAACTCCCTGCTTCCTCTTGAGGCGCAGTATTTATTACGTATATGATAGTCCATTATGTTATTATGGGTCAAGTCCCATAACAGATAGATAGATAGATAGATAGATAGATAGATAGATAGATAGATAGTGTTGTGGATTCCGGGATGAAATCCGGTACCAATAAATAACAAACGCCAAGAATGAATATAGGAAAATAATGTATTAATGTAATAATACAAACTGGTAATACAGGTTAGTAGTTCCAGGAATACGGGTTAGTAGCAAAATATCTATACAGTCTTTTGTATTGAAATATCGATGTATGACTTCTTACTGGGTCTACGTACTCGCTCACTGTGACTCTTGCTGGCTACGTTCGTTCTGTATGTCTGGTACCTTACTCTCACTCTTCCGGTTACCTACAACCTTTCACTCTCTCTCTCTCTCTCTCTCTCTCTCTGTCCTTGCTCTGTCTCGGGTCTTCACGTAGCATTAGTATATGTATATATTGGGTGAGTCAATTTGTGTAAAAAGGGGAGGACCCCTCAACCGATAGATAGATAGATAGATAGATAATCTCCAGCTGATTTTTTTTCTGTCCGGAGAGAAGTTTTTTATATAGTATGGTTTCTCATGCTTTCTCTTTCACAATGAAGCTTGGGGCTAGTATCTGATGGAAATGCAAGCAGGCGATTTCAAATATGCCAAGACTTGACTACAAACTTAATTCACTTAATTCACTTAATTCAAACTTAATTTTCTGAGAAGTTTTAGTGTTATTTGTTTTCCGAACCTTTCATTATTACTTAATGTTGGCGTGCAGTCCCATTGGAGTTTCCATTGCCAGTCTTCAGCCCATTCAGAGTTAACAATGTTTAGGCTTAGGGTTAATTATTTTGGCATCGGGCCCTCCCGAGCAAGCAAAGCTGGCAGTAGGCCACACACCTGTAACATTTCTTCTGTCTATCAATTTAATCACGGAACTTTTCAATCTATTTTTGTATCGACCGCATGAGGTTTTCTATTTTCATTTTTATTCTTGAAGGCGTGTTTTGATGTTGTTTTCGTTTGATGAAAGCAATGAAATAGTGTGTGAAAAAATGAGTAAGATGTGTTGAAGATGAGAATAAGGACAGACAAAATATAAATTCTTGTGAATACAAAAAACTCTCTTTTCTATATGTATCAGAAAATAAGATGTTTGTCGGCGATTGTATTCCATTTCGTTAAGTGCAACGATAGATGAATTTAAAGCAATTTTTTTTTCGTAAATTATCTTTAATAAATGAAAAACTGGTCTACCTTCAGGAATTCATTAAGAATCAACTTTTTTGTAGGGTGGGCAATTTTTTAACCAATTTTTGTGAAGGGTGGATAACTGTAAATGCAAGTTTGATTGTGGTAACAACAGTTACATTCGCTAGAAGATGTGTAAATCTTTTGGTAAAAGATATCTGAACGTGTCGATTCAGTCTGGCCTAATTCGGTTCGAACTTGAATATTATCTGACCCTCGTTGAAGAAAAAATTTAATATTTGTTAGATTCCTTACTATAAAAAATGAGGCCATATTTAGGATAAAAAACAGTTCGGAACATTTTCAGAGCCGTGTCTATTTCATAGATTTGAATGTTCTCCAATGCGGGATTTTTACACTGATAAAAAGTATTTCTGTTCACTTCTGGTTCAATTTATATATTCTGTTCACTATTACTTATTACTATTTATCTATGCATCTAAACTTGATAGACCTAGGTTCTCTCTGAAGACAATAAGTATTTACCCACATTTAAAAATTTCCATTTAATCCAAAAAAATAAATAAATATAATTTTGTTCACTCTTTTCTGCCTTGTTTCTCTCTTCAGAAAGAAAAGGTGATTAGTGTCTTTGACAGCTTCATACATCTTTCGTTGATTTCACCAATACTTACTCCATTACAACCTTTCTTTGCCTTTTTGCGTACTCGTCCTTTTCTCTAAATTTGTCAAGTATGTTTCTCACTGCTTTCCTCTGCTTATCGTACTTTGATATGCGCTGTTAGTTTTAAATTCTCCAAATCTTCTTTCCTAATGATGTCTTAAAATTTTCAGTTGTCTATCTCTGATTATTAGCAACAATTTCTTTTTAGTTCCCATTCATCTTAATGCTTCTTTGTCACTCACATAATCTGATCATAGTATTTATTTTGGCTCCTCGTATATATTTTCGCTTTCGTTTATAAGTTTTATATACAATTTTTGATTGTAATATAGACATTTAAGTGGTATAGGGCAGTGATGAGCATTCAAGAAATAAAAACTCGATGATCAACTCTTAAAAATCTCTAGACATTAATTTAAGAACTTCTAAACAGCTAACAAAGTATTCACTCAACTTTAAAGCCATGATTATCAGAAAATAACGGAAAAGACAAAAACGTCAGCCAATAGTTGTAACAGGTATCAGTCAACCAATAAAGACTAAGATTTCCAGTGCCTTCAGTACAATAATATTGTTTAGATTTCTAAGTTCTTCTGAACAAAAAAATGCTTTTATAACAGACGTCAATCAGCTCAGTAAAACAACAGTATGTTTAGCATAATCAAAGTGAATATTATTCTTTTTCAAACACGAAGTAAACGTAGCATTATGAATGTTTATAACGTACAGTAGCAGAAACCTTAATCTTGTCAAGGGTTGACAAGTCTCAACAATTCTTAAGTAATATTTGTTTACAAAAATGATGAAAAATAAAGTAAAAGGAACATTTAATCAAACAGAAAACTGGTTATAAGAATAGGATACCACTATTAAATGTCAATTTCCAAACGCTAACCTCAGACACATAATGAGGAAAGGCTTAGAAAATTTGACACTGATAGATATTGAAGGTAAAAGGAACAGAGGAAAGCAGAGCATAACCTGCCTAACTTGCTTAGATAGAAGAAGAAGAAGAAGAAGAAGAAGAAGAAAAAGAAGTTAGATAGTCTAGAGAAATGGAAAATAACGCATATTACGTACAATTTTCTTCCTTTTTATTTTACTGAATTTTATGAAATGTAGAATACTACTAGTTCTGAACTTTGTTTAAACGAAAAACATTTCACTCACTGGCGTCCCCAAGGACACATAGCCCAGTGGATGAAAGTGTTGGTTGGTTGCTTGGTCCAAAAAGTGACTTTATCCAAAGAGTTAGGAGTTCAATCCCTGACCTCAGCAAAGAGAACAAAAACTTAGAGTTATTAAGTAGAATTAACTAAAACTGAGATATCCAATTAAATTAAACCTGGACTAAATAAAGGGTTTCGTTCAAAATATCACCTGAAGACCATCGCATACAACGGCCGAAACGTGAATGTATCACTAAAGATGAGGACAACAGTCGGAACAATGTAAATAGAGAATAGTTTCGTTCAGAAGTATATTATGCTCGTCTCGGTGCAGATCTAAGGTTAGCCATTGAGTCTTTCCGATCATTCCCATTGAATAGCGAGTTCGATCCTGATGTCGTGTTTCATATATGGAGCTGTGTACGAAAACTAAACTACGCTTAATATTAAAAATTAGATGCCTCGGGTTAGATAATGTTTGCTGAAATAGTCGAGTTGCATATTATTAGTGTCTAGTGAGTTTGCGTCTCACTGAATGACCGATAATTAAAACCTTATGCTAAACTACAATTTACTCCTGCCTCAAAAACAAATCTAGTGTCGGTGACAAAACAAACCTGGCCGCTCGTCTTGAAATGGACCTCCAATCGGTTGTTAATTGGGACAAGAATTGGCTGATCAACTTTAACGCCTCAAAAACTAAACTACTCTATATTAATCACCATAGAGATCCTTCCCTACCCCCCCCCCATTAGAATGTCTGATAGTCAACTTCTTGAGAGCAACTCTCTGCGTCTGCTCGGTCTCACGTTGACTGCTGACCTGAGATGGAACAAATACATTGAGTCAATTGCATCGTCCACCGCGAAGAAAGTTGGCTCTCTGTGCCGCGCCAGGAAATTTTTCTCCCCGGAATCGATACTTCAAATATACAAATCAACCATTCATCCTTGCATGGAGTATTGCTGCAATATATATGGTCTGGGGTACCTTCTGTTTACCTCAGAGTTCTTGACAAGATACAGTGACGGATATGTAACATAATTGGCCCTGATCTGGCATCTTGTCTACAGTCACTCTCTCACAGACGCACCGTCGCCTCTCTGTCTTTTCTACAAATACTTTCATGGTAATTGCTCCGATGAGCTGCTTTCACTGGTTCCCAGACTCCATGAATTCAAGCGCCCTAGGAGGATTTTAAATGTAGCCGTCTCTTCTACTCCAATAGCTTCATATCTCGCACCTCTCGCCTGTGGAACACCGTTCCCAATTACTGTTTCCCTGAGAGCTATAATCTCCAACTATTCAAATGTAATGTCAATCGACATCTCCAGTTACCTTGATCTATCCACTATCCCTCTCCTCGTCCTTTCTTCTATCACTCCTATCTGCTCTCGCTCCAAATCTTCTGCAACCCCTGCATCCTAGTGGCTTCACGCCTTGCTCGGGGTGTAATGCTTAAAAAAAAAAAAAAAACTAAATTCACGAAATAAATCTCGGCATTGGCTAATGATTCGGGTGTTAGTCTTTTTTACCATAATTACTAAAAAGAAGAGTTCACTCCTCACTGGATGCACTAGTAGCCTTGTGCCAAACTAAAATAAGCTTATTAAACGATGATAACAATACAATAATTTATACAAGATTACAGAAATAATTTAACTATAGCTGCACACACACACACACACACACACACACACACACACATATATATATATATATATATATATATATATATATATATATATAGAATATAACATGGAAAACATATCAAAATCGCTACACAGTTGCAGTCGTGTTTCGATACATATCAAGGCATCTCATTTGGTGATTGTAAATTACTGGTAAATGAACGATTTATTCAGATTTAAAAACAAAATACAGACTCTTTTTACGAAAAAAAAGAAAAATATAGGAGCGAGGTTGTTATAAGGTGTGTGGACTTTAATCAGATCAACCAGTTGAATATGATCTACATTAAATTTAAACTAAGGGAAGAAGCAAAAATTAAGGAATTATTTTTCATAAATGGGTCGAGCCGTAGATTTGAAATCAATGGCAGCAACAGACGTTAAACAGGAGCTTATGTAAATGGATACATATTGTACATTAGACAATGACATTTCCTAAGAAAAATTAAGTGGTACTCTAACAAAATGCTAGACAAGTTATATGCTTTGTGAGTTACTTACATAAAAAATACATTTTATAGTTGATAAATAAATAGCTTCTTTAAGAAACTAGTAAATAATTTAAAAGCATATACTTGGTAAATTAATACGTAACTGTTGACTAATGATTCTTCATATGAGGTGTTAATAACAATAATGCAAAATGTCAAAATACCAATACATCCTACAAGATGTTACTAACACTACCAGGAGATTAATACAAAATTATATTAAATCTAAATTAATCTTACCAATAGCAGAGTTCAACTAAAATTTAAGAAAAAGCATTATCAAATTCCAAGTCTAACTGAATTGTAAGGTAAAAGGTAGACTGTTATTTACAATTTACCGTTAACTCAGATGTTTGGTTTGATAAAGTATTCTTATCAAAGAACCTGATAATTTTGCAATTTCCCATGTAAACATAGAAAACAAACCTACACATCCTTGCCTTTTTTCAAAATTTTCCATTTCCCCTTAGGAGTTTTATTGTCGTCTTTCAAACACTAAAGATATTTAGAAAGTGATGTATTATTCCTATAAGTAGTATCAGTAAAGGACAATCTATGTTGATACCACCTAGTCTTTAAATATTTCTTACTACTAGCAATATGAAACTTTTCAACCGTCGGATTTCCTATTGTAGAGATAGAACAAAGAATATTACTGTACTTTGTATTGAGTCCTCTTTTAAATTAAATATTACGAACGTAGGAATTGTACTCTATTCGTTCTCATCTTACCTGGAAATATATATATATATATATATATATATATATATATATATATATATAAATAAAGTGAAGAGTTTTAATAGTTCCAACGAGAGAAAAGTGTGTATATTAAAAAGAAGACAGAAACCGCAAACGTTTTTGTTTGTAATGTGGATTTTTTTTTAAATATTACGCTTTATTTGCCATAATGTTGCTACACGGGTTTCCGGTTTCGCGACCTTCATCAGGCAAAGCGTGAAGATTTCCCCATATTATTAAACATAATTAATTTTTTCCTTTATGTTTTTTGATGTTAAATATTCTCGATATGAGACATTCTCGTTTTTGTGTGTTAGTGACCCAAATATCTTTCTTGAACTGGCAGTGAAAATTTCTGCGTGTAGGTTTATAAAACAATTAAGGTTGGTCCGAGAAATGGTCAAGGAGTTATCGGGATTCTTATCTTTTAATGACCCCTGTGTGTTCTTAGATCTATTTCCATTTTCTTGTTTTTTTTGTCAGCATGAGTGTATATGTGTATATTCCTTCTCCATACATACACACTGTCTTATTACGATGAATTAGTAAACACATTTGTACACATACATACACACACTTCCTATGCTGTGTAGTGTTCGCGCGAGTGCTCGTTGTTCTTGCCAATACTTCCTCTCTACATACACATATCGTCCTATTACAAGGAATCTGTACATACACACACACACACATACATACATCGTCGTCGTCGGCATCCGTCCGTCTCGAGAGACGATGGAGTAGCGCGGTGTGCTACGAGTCTGGGCAGGATATATAGAGAACTAGGGCTGCCCAGTTATCTAGTTCCCCCTCTCGGCCTTGATAGCAGAGTCCAAAGCAGGGGATAAACCAATACAGTTTGGTACCAGCGCGGCTGCAGGAGTTGCCGGAAGGTAGTACAAAGTGCCGTCCATCCGCCTTAGGGGCTCCATTCCGAGTTTGAATTCAGAGATGTCCTTCTCCTAGACCAGTTGCCATCCAAGGCTATAGAACCCAGTCTGTCCTGCTAGGGAGAAGAAGAGGATTCACACTTTTCCCAATTGTATTAGCACGTAAGTAAATGTAAAGATTATGTGGTTGTTTTTATTTCTAATGAGTATATCTAAAAATGGTAATTCGTTGAAATTATATTCTTGCGTGAATTTGATTTGGGGGTGTAAGTTATAAGGTAGAGTGTGGAATTGGTTAATATCACCCCATGAGGATTTCCAGAAAATGAAGCAATCATCTAAGTATCGTTTCCAAGATTTACTGAATTGGGATTTTATATTTTCCCCATATATTTGTTCTATTCTTTCATAGAGGTTTTCTTCTAGGCAAGCTAATGTTAGGGTGGCATATGCCGGTGCCATTTTTGTTCCTATTGTAGTACCTAGGGTTTGGATATAGATTTTGTTGTCAAATTCAAAGGTGTTATTGTTTAGAATTAGGTCTATACGATCGATAATGGACTCCTTAGTGAATCTGGGATGTAGTATTTCTGGATGTTTTTCAATCCAGAATGAGATTGCCTTTTAACTAGTTCATGGGATATGTTGCTGCATAGCCTACTAATGCCATAAGTGTTCTCGGATCTACTTTTTGTGGTATGCAACCAACGAAGTGAATATCGTCTCTGATGTGGCTTTTAATTTGCTTAGTAAATGGTTGTAATATTATGCCTATTAGGTTAATGAGTTTGCTAGTTGGACAGGCTGGTCCTGCTACTATTAGTCTGAATGTAAGGTCAGTGGGGTTTGGGATGCTAATGGATTTATATATATATATATATATATATATATATATATATATATATATATATATATGGATATGAGTTTGTGGCTCTGGATTTCACGCTTTTGTGATCATCAAACTGGTTTATTTTTGACGATTGTGATTATGCTGGTAGTGATAATAGCTGTGATATCAATTATTACTGATAATGTTAATAACAGATATTGATATGTTAACAGTAAATTTTGCCTTAATGACGGAATTATAAAAATGGTGATGGTTGTGTAGGTAACGGTATTGATAGTTTTATTTTGTTTGTTATCTCCTCTACCATCAGTACTGCTTTTAACATCTTCATTGTTTTTATTACCGTCATGATTGTTATCATCATCATTATCATAGTTATCACAATTATTATCATACTACGGTTGTCATTATTGCCTTCCCCTTTTTTTTATAATTCCGTCATAATGAAAGTGAAACCCCAGATTACACCTCCATTTTTAACCTATAAATGAGTAAAACTTCGGTTAGTTATTTTAAACATCTCAAATTGGGAATGAAACTGTGCTCTAGATTTCAAGTTTAATTTTGAAATTAAACTTTAGGACTTCAATTTCGAAACATAGTAATTTCTGCCCACGATGGAATCATATTAAAAATAATTATAATATATATATATATATATATATATATATATATATATATATATATATATATATATATACTGGGTGTCCATAAAGCCTCCTTACAATTTAAAAAATTATTACAATAGCAAAATGAACAAATATGTGAAAATTGTTACAAAATGAGGAGTAGATATTAAATTTTTTTAAATAATTTAATATACTTCTATATGGGGACCATTAGCTGCACGAGGCACATCAATACGGCATTCGATTTCTTGCCACGTTCGTTGTAGCTTAGCCTCATGAATGGTGGTAATGATGTCTCGTATCTTTGTTCGATACACGATATCTTTAACATAACCCCATAAAAAGAAGTCCAGGGGAGTGACGTCTGAGGAACGAAATGGCCAGGGAATTGGGCCATCCTTTACCATCCATGGGTTTGTAAATTTTAGGGGTTTATTTAACAATACCCCTTTCATCAACAGGATACCTGAAATACACAAACGCAATGTGATTAAAAACTTTGATAACTTCTGACTACATAGAACAAATCTGATTAAGATATCTCAACAATTAACTTTGTAATATGTTTTCTAAGTTGTAAAGAGACTTTTTGGAGACCATGTATATATGAAGAAGACAGCTCAATATCAGAAATAGATAGGTTTGTAGAATAAATACTCTTGATATAGAAATGAATACTGCATTTTAAAAATAAATATATACGTCTTCGTGTGTTGTCAAGTTTTATGACCCTAATAGACATATTTTTGTTAATTTAATATGTATACTCTATAGATATATTTACAAGTTTTTCACATTACGCTACTTGTATGCAATATACGTATATTTAAATTGGAGAAGTCATGTTTCGAAATATGCTAGGGTGAAGCTAATACATGTCACGATAACATTAACGTTCTTGATAATGACTAGAGACTGCCGAACATACCACCAAAAATGATGAGGTTTGGACAGTTTCTCCATCGATTTGATCTGAGTGTGCTGAGGAAATCTAATATATATTCTTGCGCGAAGCGGTTCAAACAATTTCGATGACTAGATCGGATCCAGTATTCCAGAATTCTATGCTACCTGATTAGAAAAAGTAAATTCTAATATATTTCTTTCTTTGTGCCGTATCCATTCAGTATGTAGACGATCGTTTGTAGCCCTTAACAATTTTTGTCTTTTTACTATCTCACTCATTGCCTATTCTGTCTTCATTTACATAAGCTTGTTAGGTAAGTGATCCACTGTTTCCCTCTGTCCCTCTTGCTTTCAGTATGTCCTGCCGGTGCCAAATTCTCCAAGACATTTTCCCCATTCGATGTCCTACAAATCAACTGTCTATTTCTTATTCTAAGATAAATTTTATTCTAAATTGAGATATACTGCTTTAAGGTTAATGTTTGAAAACCGAAAATATTTTTTAACCAAACTTAGATATATAGATAGTGTGGAAATTGAAATCAACATTGCATAGAGACTGTTAGTTTCACGCTTCACTGTGATTTTCAGTGTAATTACTCCTTCAAAAGGAATCTATTTATTGCAGGATTTGTATATATGTCACTCGGGAGTTGAAAGGAAGTAGTGAAAGAGAAAACTGCCCCTTCTCAGTTTCTTTTCTTTATTTCTAATACTGTACACACCGCTCTCTATATAACTGTTTTTTTTTAATATCGCATTGAAGCGTTATACTGACAATTACCATGGAGTTGAGTCCTATGTCAGTGTCTTTATCTATTGACGCTCTGTCTTCAATACTGAGTATTCTTTTCTTATAAATATATTTTAAAATTCTAATCAATACATATATATATATATATATATATATATATACACATATATATATATATATACATATATACATATACGCTTTTATATATAAAAAATGATCTAATGATGCAAAAATATTTATTTTACAGAAAAGTATTTATTGTTAAACATAATGTCCCTCCTTGTCAGTACAATTAATCTCCGGCTTCTCTCTGTTAATTACATGAATCGGACTTTATGCCAATGAAAAGATCAAAATTCAAATAAAATCTATATCTGGTTATACTCTCTGCAATCCATATCCGCATATATATATATATATATATATATATATATATATATATATATATATATGTATATGCCCTCAAAAAGATCAGCTTGAACATTAGCATAATACATAACTAAAAATGAAACAAACTTAATAAAAACAGTTTTATCGACAAAATCTTTGTTATTATTAAAAGGAAAGACGAAAGGAATTTTTATTATTACTTAATATTTTTGCATGTTTAAATTTTTTATTAATTTTGGCTCTTGCTTTAACAGGTAATCATAAACTAGTATGGGGAATTTTAGCATCTTTTTGCGGTGATAAAAGATTCCTTTGTAAATTCTTACAAAAATCAAATAATCGTTGTATTTTAATGAAACTTTCATGACTTATTTACAAATTAATGAAGTTATTTTAAAAACTTTTTTTTCTTAGAAAATCTTTGTGAAAATATTTTTTTTACATCTATTACTCCGCACTTATTTAATTTTATAAAATTTCGAGAAAATCACTTTCTTAATATTTATATTAGTTTTAAGTACAAGACTTGGAGAATTTAACTCATCAATTTTCTTGGTCAAACAGGACCCTCAGTTACAGAAAATCTGTTCTGAACGCAATCAAACTAAAACATTATTTAATTAGACAAATTATTATTTGCATTTATGAATAAGATATAGTATAGACAGTTATGTCTTAAGACAAAAGATTATTTCGATAATAATGAATGTTTAGAATTTTTTAAAGTTTTATTTTTTTTATTTTGATTGTAATAATTTGTATGGTTTTAAATCTTTCAAAATTCCTATTAATTTGTACCGATTAGGTGATATTGTTATTAACTAAAAACTATATTTCCTAACCGTAAATGGAAAATCTTACTACAATTCAGCGACTCCTACTATTTTAAAAAGAATTTTAAATTTCATTTTTCAGTGTATTAGCTTTCCAATTTTTGTAAACACGATCTTCATACAACATTATCAAAAAATAAGAACTGTAAATATATTAAATTCAAAATTGATTGGTAATTTTATGACATTGATGGGTGTCCGCTTTAGAATACAAGGTGCTGTAAGCTTGCATACGCGGGTGGTTTAATGAATAACGGCTCCGAATTGGATATTGGAGGACTGAGTTCCAATTCCAGTCGGGTTCGTTATATTCGCAATTACCCTTGGTAATAGTATGAATCCGCCTCTCTTTCCCACCGCTGTCGGTTAATTAGTATAACTTTTATCAGTAAATCATTATCTCCAAAACATTCTTACAATCTAAAAATATTTTCTGACTTTAAATAACCTGGAAAAAAATTGATAAAACGTAAAAAAACCAATGGAATTAAAATAGCTCATTTTGCAAGCAACGCCAGATTTTTCAGTTCAGTGATTTTTATAAATTACTAAACAAATTATTTATAAATATGTTTATCGGTGTCTTCTTAGTGTTGATTCAAGAAGTATCATTTCTTATCTCTCTTCGACTGGCTATTTTCGTGACGATGGATTAACAAGTAGAAATTATTCATTCAATTCAATTCATTTTGCTAAACGTAAAAACAGAAAAAATATTGGGTGTGCAAAATTTTCCAGGAAAAAGTCAGTTTTTAACTGTGTATTTCATTTGTAATAGAGTTCTGAGAACTTTTGTACACTATATATATATATATATATATATATATATATATATATAGAGAGAGAGAGAGAGAGAGAGAGAGAGAGAGAGAGAGTGTATCAAAAATACTTTTACAATCATTCATATAAACATATGTCCGCAAATCCCTCTGAGTTATTATGCACTAATACAAGTGTCACCCAGTGCTCCATCCTTGGTCCTTTGTTTTTAATTTTCATTAATGGCATTTCTGATGGAACCAGCTCTCAGTTTGATATCTATGTTGATCACAGGATGGTTTGTTAATTTTAACACCTCCAAAACTAAACTACTCTCAATTAATAACTAGCAGTAAAGCCCGGCGTTGCCCGGGAGTGACCTTCCTCTGAATGGAAGGTCATAACCGCCATACTCATTTAGAACTGATGACCGCCCACGTAAAAAATGTAATGTACACAAGCTGTCGGTATTAATAAGCACATCGGAAGAGAAAAAAATTAAGCTTAAAAGGAATCAATGGACATCTATGGTAGCGTCAGCTGTTTGCCATTACTAAGACACCTCCAATTAAAAGTTGTCAAGTTCAATACGAACACGGGCCTTAGAAATGTTTTGGTGAGTTGTGGCAGATGGCTTTGTATTCTGATGGGATGGTTTTATTATCCCTGAGTGTAAGACATTACATGAAGCCCTGTGTCAGTTGCAACGTAGTAAAATGCAACAGCGTGAAAGGTAGACCCGTCTTTTGCCCAAAAGACGGTGCTGCCACTACCGCAAACAGAACCACATAACAGAAGTATGGGAAGGTGTCGCGGGCGAGTACTTGTAAGTGGCACAAATTTTTTTTGTAGTTTTTAATAGCCAGTTGAGGCGAGCATGAAGCGCACATAACGTTACCTAAAGCAGCCCTTATGGTAAGAGGAGAAACACACCAACGGTGTACGGCAGATAATGCATATTATAAATCTGCATGTGGCTATTCTTTTATTATCGCACATCTTTTTGCTGAGACCTGAATTGCATGGACGCACTCGACTTCTCTGACAATTAAACGAATCCACCTTCCCACGTATTGGTTTTGTGTTACAACTGAATATGTTTACGTGGTCGACATATAAGTGCGAATGCAACTATGGTGGGGTTTAAGTGATAAAGGAGCATCTGGTGAGCAAGACAACCTTTAATGAAATGTCTTAGTAATTTCAAATGGATACTACGACGACGACCTTTAAATAAACTGGGTTAAAAAATGAAGGAACCTACGATGCAGCTGACATAGAGATTCGTACATTGCATTTAAACGTGACCGACCATGGGCTATAGAACTTCTGCGTAGGTAATATTTTTAGCTTTGTTTGTTGGAGAGTAAACGTAAACGTTATCCTTAATCCCGACTCGGGAGCAGCCTACGTAAAGCTATCCATGGGCAAAACACTGTTCACTTAAATGCAGACCCGTGACGCTGAGCGTCTGTCCTTGCGATTTGGCCATTGTTGTTGAGCAGTGCTCGCCGTACCCCAGGGCTTTCTGAAGCTCTGGCAGACGCAGTAGATCTGGAATTCCTCAAATAACGATTAGCAGTCTGCACTGGACTTTCTAATGCTCTGGCAGAACCATTAACGCTGGCATTTCTTAAACTACAAATAGCGGTTTGTTGAGGTTGTTCCGGAACCCTGGAAGATGCTGTAGCCCTAGCATTCCTAAGATGACGCAAAGTGGTTTGTTCAGGGCTTTTTAAAGCTCTAGAATATGCTGTAGTGCCAGCATTCCTTAAACACTGAAGGATTGTCTGTGTTGGGGACTCGGGTCCCTGGCCCTAGAAACGCCTATTGCGTCCTGTGAATTCTGTACTATACGCTCTTCAGTTGAAAGTCTAGCGCCTCGTGATGACATAACTGATGCTACTTTCAGTCCGTTCAGCGGTACTTTCCGTGGAGATGCGGGCAGCAGAGGGTGAGACCATCTGAGAAAGGCTCAACGAAGCGTGTTCTGTGGTTTCACTTGTCCTTGCTGCTCCTGTAGCAGAGGCAGCAGCCGTGCGCCGTCCAAAAAGTTTTCTTCTCTTAGGTGGCATTTTAACCAATTTTAAAAAGGCAAATATAATAAAAGGTATGTAGGTAATTTTGAGTGCAAAAATACGTGTAATCTAAACGTAGGCAGGTTAGAGGGATCCCAAAAATGTATGTAACTGTATCAAAAGGGGATCAAAGACAAAAAAAACTAAAGTTTAAAAACTTCAATTAAAGCTAAAACGGAATTTGGGAAGTAAATTCGATAAACGCGGAAACGGATGTAGTTATAACTAAGAAGTAAAAAAAAACAGTTTGGATACGTAATCAACAACTTGCGGTTTCCGTAAGAAGCGAATGAAGGGAGTCAAGTGCGGGACAATAATCGCAGAAGCGTGAACACGCGTGCGAGTTATGGTATAAAGAGGCGGTTGGTCGGTTGACATACTAAGGTGACGTACGTACGCACGTGCACACGCGTGCGTAAGAGAACTGCTTGCGCATATGATTGGATGGGCCCAAGCTTAAACGCTTGCAACCGTGCCAATGAGGTCGCAGCAACCTTGAACAGTTGATGCGATTGGTTAACCTCCAGCTGGGTTAGTCAAAGCAGTGCACAGTGGTGGATGACGTTTCAAAATAGTATCTGTCGACTTTATTGTATCGGGTTTTTATTGATAAATATGAAAGCTATGTAGTTCCTTATCCTAAAATAGGCATTGCCTTTTTGATTTACGTCGTCACCAATGTACCGCAATATCTCAAATTCAACCAATCAGAAAATGGGATTTTCAAGCTTCATTTATCTTTGAAAATTTTGAACAGCCAGGACATATGAGGTAGTTTTATTGATCAAAAGTTGAAAATACAAGCGTTTTTACTCTTCTTACAAACAAAATTTGAAGCAATGTTAAGTTCGTTTACTGATGGATGATGAAGGCATTTAAGTGGCACGAATTTAGATGAAAACGTGCGAAAACGTTTTTGGGCAGTGATGAGCAGTAGTAAAATTATAGCGAATAGGTGCCTTTTGCTACATCTAAACGGCATGAAAAGACATAACAGTCCCCCGATGTCCCCTCAAATGACTTTTTTCTGATTATGCTACCGCTATTAATTCTGACATAAAAAATGGCCATATCTGCTTGTGTGCAGTAAATGCACATAATTACACACGCGTGTGCCCAATCAAAAATGAAAAATCGATAATATTGATTTAAATATTGACTTAAATCAATTTTTGGCGTCAAAACTTCTGCAGGACCATTAGCAGAAACTGTGTCAAATTTGGTTGAAATCGGTTGAAAAATGTAGGAGATCCGATCAAACATATAAACGAACACACACACACACATTCTGTCTTTTATATATGTATAGATCTAAAAGACTCATCTCTCCTTTCCATCAGGTTAGATGATGCTGACCTCCAGGAGAGTTGCTCGGTGCACTTTCTCTGGCTAACAGTCTCAGCTGACATGAAGTGGAAAGACGATATTGAATTAATTGCTATGTCAGTTGGTTCAATGTGTCGTGTTGGACAATTTTTCTCTCCAGAATCTGTCTTACATGTCTATATGTCATGCTATGCTTCGAATATTGCTGCCACTATTTATCTAGAGTTCCTTGATAAAATCCAAATCAGCAAAGTTATTGGCCCGGATCAGGCGTCTCAGATTCAGTCACTTCCCCGCCACCGTAAGGTTGCCTCTCTGTACCTTTCCTAGAAATACTTTCATGGTAATTGTTCGGATGAACTCTTCGCTATGGTACCTAGACTTTTTGGATTTACGCGCAGTACTAGACTGGCGTCGAGATCACATAAATTTACAGTTGAGCTCTTATAGATGTAACTGTAAATTCTATGATAGCAGTTTATTTTCTCGTAATTTTCGCTTGTGAAACTTCTTTCCGGCTCCATGCTTTCCAGCCAACTTTAATCTGCAAAAATTTAACGGTGGTGGTGGCAGCGGTGGTGTAGCCGGGTTTCTAGAATATATTTCAGAATATTCAATAAGATCAATTTTTGTAAGGAATGTCACAGACCAGTGTATTGAAGCATGGTTTATTGAGATCGATTTAAACTAGCGTCTTCGGGTAATTAAATAATGTTAGAAGTTGTTAACGCTGATCAATTTGCTCATTACTGTTTCATTATTATTATTATTATTATTATTATTATTTCATTTTATTTCTAGAGTGAACAAATTTCTTTTCGGGTCCCACCCAGAGACCTAACGTCAGAAATGGCATCATGACATTTTCCACTGACCAAAAAAAAAAAAAGACATATTTTACATAAAGTCCTTTGCAATGTGTGGGTTGTACTCGTGAGAACAATTTTTGTATTTCTTTAAGGTATGAGCTTCCAGGAATCCCTTCAATTAGTCTGTTGGAACCTTTTCCAACCAATCTGAGGGCTCCAACTATAACAAGGATTGTTGATGTTCCCATGTGCCACATATCTGAGATTTTGATTTCAAATTCCTTGCATTTTGATAGCATTTTGAAGATATTCAAAGATACATTGCAGTATGTAGGAACTGCCATATCAATAAGGAGACATTTTTTGTTTGCTGCTCCTAATAACGATGTCTGAGCAGTTAGCTTTGATTTTTCTGTCTGTGTGTATTGCGTAGTTCCATAAAATTGTTACAGATCCTATCTCAGTAACCGGGTCTGGGTGGTGTTCATACAAATTTCTTTCAGTTTCCTTCCCGTAGAAGTTGAAGATTTTCCAGTGCAGTTATTGGCCCACCCTGTTATGGTGGGTTTTATATTCAGTAGGTGCCAATACCTTGCAAGCTGATCACAGAATCTGCATTTTGGGCAAACGCAATATTTTAGTATATATGCTTGATAATTTCTACTAAACAAGCATTAGTCCCGTGCAGCAAGGATAAAACCTTCAATTTCAGCTTTTAACCTTGCACTACGTAGCCACTGATGGGTACGGTGTTTGTCTACATCAGCTTTTTTGGTACGGGCAGAGTATTGACTGTGAAGCGATTTATTTTACGATCGTTTCTGTATCTGATCGGTTGCTTTTGCTTCCTTTTTTAAATATTTTGCAGCTTCAGTCGATGTATTATGCTTCACTTTTATTTCTGCACCCATTTGAAACTCCATTTTGAACTTGTTGGCTTCCTTTATTACGGAACAAAGTCGCTTACTATTTTCATGTTCTGTAGTTTCCAGGTATCTTAGAAGTCCAATTGTTTAGTTTTGTAAGACAGTTCTAGTTGAACTAATCATCTACCTCCTTCAGATCTGGGCACATACAGACAATCAACATCAACTTTGGGATGATGCATGCGGTAGCAAGTGAGAAGCTTTCTCGTTTTGGCGTCCATTCGCTTAATTTCAGCTATGGTCCAGTTAAGGACATTAAAGCTGTATTGCACCACAGGGACAGCCAATGTGTTGATGGCTATTGTTCTGTTTTTTTTTTTTTAATTCAGCTCGGTATTCCGTACCAGACGCACACGCCCGCAGCACTCCTTTCTTCCCTCTCCTTCATTTGGGTATGCTGTATACCATCTCATTCGCTAATTCCTAGGTGCTTATAGGCTTCTTCTTGTCCCAGTTCCCTAATCTTTGTGACAAAGTCTAAATCTATTAAGGGTGTTTCTGTAATTCTTCCTTTCTTGAATGTTACTTTTGTACAAGTCCATACCTATGTCGTCACTGAAACATTTTACAATATTGAGGAGACGCTTCAACTCATTGTCGTCTTTGGCAAAGTGTTTGAGTTCATCCATGTAGAGTAGGTGATTGAATATTTTTTGTTTAGTTTGTAATAATAGTTACTGTTGCTTAGTTCCTGCGCAAGGTGTATTAAGAACAAACAAAACAGAAGGGGAGACAAGGAGTCTCCTTGAAAGATTCTACATCGGATATTTAGACGGTTGGAGATGGCAGTGCCTCTAGTGGGATTTAGGTATAGTGTGATGTTCCACATTCCGATGCTTTGCTTAAGAAAATTTGCTACCACAGGGGAAACTTTTTACCTTTCCAAAGTCTTCAGGATCCCAGAGTGTGGCACACTATCAAAGGCTTTACGATAATCAATCCACGCTGCGCTAAGATTTCTACGTCGTCTCCTGCAATTTTCCAGGATCATTTTGTTTATCAGTAGCTGATCTTTGCAACCATATGAACCTCTCCTGCATCTCTTCTGTTTCAATGGAAGAATGTTGTTTGCTTTGAAAAAAAGAGTAAGTACGGTTCGTAAGGACAGACCTGATCAATTTATATGTGGTGGAGAAATATTTTATCGGCCTATAATAATATATATAAATTGCCTAACATTATTTGAGGTTATATTTTCCCACTCTTGCAGAGCTTTATCCAGTATTCGTTTTTTTCCACGTTGGATCCATTCTGCATTTGGGTTATATTCCTTTGGGCTACTTCAAATTTTCGCCCAAAATTTCTCCACATTGTCAATAGATGGTGATTTTGCCACATGTATAGATGCTTTTCCAATTTACCTGTAAAATTTCTTAAGGAATATTTGGAATATATTATTTTGGCGATAGAACTTACAACGTTTTTCGTATCGTCTTGTTCTCCGTGCATTTAACTGAAGTTTCTGTTTCAGCATTTCCTTGATTGATGGAATTTCAATTAAGGATTTAATTTATATTTCCGCTTGATCTTCTTGAACTTGCATGTGGAGATATCTGTGTTTCTAGTGAACTCATCTAATATAAAATGCGCACATCTGATTTCCTTTATTTTTCTCGAACCAGTTTTGCCTTCCAAGCTGGCTCTCTTTGGTTGTTATTTTTTTTTTCATTGTCTTAACCCCAAGCTTCCCAGTAGCTGTTTCCCAGTCGTTTATCTTTTAACATTGTTTCCAGTGCAGCGTTGTATATTTTCACAATGTGCTTATTGGACTTAGTCATATGAATTTTTGGGAGCTGGTCTCTGTCTGACACTTGTGTGAGTTGTTATTATTAATATTAGTATTATTATTATTATTATTTGTAGGCAGGCCGTAGACCGACTGTGGAACTATACTGAAAGCCTGAACATCTTGAACAAAGACCACTGGAAGCAGAGCGTCAATGACAAATTAAAGGACTTCCAGTTCGCGGTGTTCAAGGCGGTCAAGGAAGGAGGCTGGGACGGCAGTGATGACACGACTACAGTCGAACTGCAGTGGTCTTTTACGGGAGCCCTGCTCTACTCTGTCACCGTTATAACCACCATCGGTTCGTAACACTTGCTTTTTTTCAGAAATCTTCAGATATATATGTGTGTGTGTGTGTGTGTGTGTGTGTGTGTGTGTGTGTGTGTGTGTGTGTGTGTTGTTAAATATAAGAGACGGGTCTTTCCAAGCGCCGTATAATAGTTTCAGTTTCAAGTGAAAATAGAGACAAAAACTGTACAACATTTGGATATTTCTTTATCATATTGGAGGTCTGTCACATGAGCTATTACCAGAGTGGTTATATGGACATTACAACAGAGGTTTTCACTGTCAAAGATGTATATTTTAAAGTAAAGCCACAAAAGTTTATAATGTAGATTTTTTTTTAATATATATTATACTCGATTTTACATTTTTGCCACAAATGTTTCAAGTATTGTTACCTTCCTCAGGCGAAGAATAGTTATTTCCAGATATTGTTTAAAGGAATCATTAATCTTATCTACAAATACAAGAAAAAAACTTCATAGAAAGATTTAAATCAGCACTAAATAAATCATAACCCCACACACATAAACACACACCATACAGACATAGTGGCAAAGCACACTAGTAACCCCCACATACACACCATACAAAATACAGTTACTGTATAGATTTCTTTATAATAATATAATATATATGTATGAAGAACGAATATATACATACATGCTGACAAAAACAAACCCACCAGACAGATCACAGTATATATATATATATATATATATATATATATATATATATATATATATACAAGGTAACTAAAAAAGTTATGTCCGTTTTTAAAGGAAAAAACGAAAACGCTTCTATGTGTAACTTATATTTAATCTTCAAAGTAATCGCCATCGGCATCCAGCACCTTCTGCCAACGTGTCTCCAGCTGTTCAATGCCCTTGCGGTAGAACTCGGGGGCGGGATGCAAAGAAGTCCGTGAGTACTTTGCACAAGTCTGCTTCATTGGTGAAGGATTTCCCACGAAGATGATTATCCAGGGAGTGGAAGATGTGGTAATCGGATGGTGCAAGGTCAAGTGAATAAGGTGGATGGCACAAAGTCTCCCACCCAAGTAGCTGTATGGTATCCCTGACCACTCGCGCGACATGCGGCCTGTCATGGAGGAAAAACACACCTTTGCGATTCACCAGTGCTGGCTCCTTCTGGCGCAATGCCTGTTGCACACGTTTCAATTGCTGCGAGTATAGGTCTCCAGTGACCGTTTGGCCCGTTGGTAGCAGTTCATAATGAACCACTTGACGACCTGTCCACCAGACACAAAGCATAATCTTGCGTGGGTGCATAGGCGGTCTTGCTGTGTTGGGGACAACATCGTGAGGAGACAACCAATGTCTGGAACGCTTGGGAGTTTCGTACAGAACCCACTTTTCATCACTGGTAAGCACTCGATTGAATAAGGATGCAGTACGGTGGCGAGAAACAGCAATACGGAGGCTGCCACTCGTTGTCCCTTGTGGACTTCCAACAGCGTTTGCGGAACCCACTTACTCAGTTTGTACGTCTTACCTAGGCGGTGCAGGTGAAGTCTAACTGTTTCATCGGAAACGTTGAACTGTCTTGTAAGTTCACCACACGTTAGACTACTGTCGTCTTCAATGGCCATCTTCAGGACTCGGTCATTCAAGACCTGTGGTCGTCCACTGCGAGGCTCATCATGGACTTAAATTTTCGAAACCAAAGCTTGCAGTACGTTCATCCACAGCACTATCCCCAAACGCTTGACATATGCGGCGACTTGATGCAGCTGCTGATAAGCCCACTTTGAAGTCGTAAAGCAAACAGCCCCGAACGAGATCTCTAGGCACTTCCATTCTTCTCACAGCTGTCCGGCTTATAGCTGATGGCCGGGAACGGTGCGCGTGTTTTTTATAACGTCTGATGTTCCTACTTCCGGCTGTCCGAATTTAAACACAATTGCTACACGCATTTCGTATATATTTCAACTTCATTCAATGACTAATCAAAAACGGACAGAACTTTTTTGGTTACCTTGTATATATATATATATATATATATATATATATATATATATATATATATATATATATGCTATTTCCTTGTAATAAAACAATATATATGTATGGAGACGGAATACATATATATATGTGTGTGTGTGTGTGTGTGTGTGTGTGTGTGTGTGTGTGTGTGTGTGTGTGTGTGTGTGTATTTGTGTATATATGTGTGTGTACACATACTAGCAAAAACACTCACAATGCACAAAAGTTAAGGTCAATATCCTTTCCCTGACCAATCCTAATTGTTTTATTACCTCTTCAGCAAAGGAATATTTTTCCACCAGTCCAAGAAGAATTTTGATTACTACCACACACAAAAGTCAATGGTTAAACTAAATAAAACATAGGAAATAAATAAATCCTTTAAAGGTCACAAGACCCGAAACACGTGTAGCAGAAAATATGCAAAATAAAATATAATATATATTTTAAAGAATCCACATTATAACCAGAAACTTTTACGGCTCCCCTCTTGTTTTCGCCAAAATAACCGCCAGAATACACCACTGACCCATATATACAAATATTGGAGAGAAAATGCAACCCCCGCGGCCTGATTGTATTGGTCAATTTGTCAAGTTGACTAATTCAATCTGAGGATACATCCACCGCGTGTGGTACTATTGGGAAGTGTCTGAAAATCAAGCCACACGTTGACCTAAGCCTTGTGAGTAAAATTGTTTAAACGAAACTGTTCGCTAGTCGGTGATGGTTGTGCCAATATGAAGTTCCAAATAATCGGGACTCAGTGTGTCAATGTACTGATTTTGTTCGACTGCTGATCATGCCAGATTATACTAAGGTCCGCTCATCATAGTTGTAGTATAGATCACCGGTTTACTGTGTGTGTGTTGAAGGAACACAAATATACCTGGGAGGGCGTCAGCAACAGGGATTAAAATACGATAATTCAGATTTAAAAAATGCAAGAATATACATTTTATTGATATTTGAGATCAAATCTTTTCTAAGAAATTTTATAGTGACAAAGATAGTCAAAAATATTTATATTGGGTGAGCCAAAATTAATGCTTTTTTCTGAGCTGAGGTGGATAGGACAACGTGGAGAAACTGAGAAGCCATCAACACCACAAGACTTTTCTTATGGGGGTACTGAAAGATCTCGTCTACAAGAAAACAGTTCCTGAAAACAAGCAATCTTAAATTTTCTGAAGGTATTGTAAAATGATTTGTAGAAGTGTTGCCGATAGGGTTCAGCGTTGTATTGGACATGAAGGAGACCATTTTGAATATGTTAAATTGGATAAATAGTTTCTTAACAATTTGGGGTGGGGCATTTCGACTTGGTGTAATATTTAGCAAGTTTGCTTAGCTCAATTATGATTCAGTAGTAAGTTCGATATTCATTAGGTGGCCAATATCACGGCGTTTTGATGTGACAATATTTATAAATTTTCTTAAGCTACTTTTTTTTGTTTAATAAAAGTTAATAAATAAAAAAAGGGTGCTACTTTTGCCGCACCATATATATATATATATATATATATATATATATATATATATATATATATATATATATATATATATATATATATATATATATCCATTAAATTCTATCTGTTTAATCATTTCCATACAACAACAGAAATGTGTATAGTAAGAGAGAGGCGGAGAATAGAGTACAATGGAGAAAAGTCGGATAAATGGGTCGGGGAAGAGATATGACGAAAACATACAGAAATATGATTGCTGTTTTCAGTTTTATTACTTCTTTACACCTTTGATCTTTTAAAGTGGGTGAAACTTGATTTTATGTTTTTAATGTGACGCATTACTAACATAGGAAGTCAATTAGATACTAGGATATTAAGAGTTAGTCTATTAGTCGTTTAGGAAAATGTAGGAATCACCAAATTAGATGACTAAATTCACACGTATTTGTTTGTAAGCTATTAATTTGGGCGTTTTTACTTTTTTAATCGAATTCACCCCATGCAAGGCAGTAAATCCACTAAAACACAAAGGGTTACTTTTAATTTAATAATCTACTTCTAAGTTTCTCTTTTTATTTCTCTGTCTGTCTGTCTGTTGCCCTCTCTTTCTTTATCTATCTAATCCCATTCCATTTTTTATTTCAGGTTATGGACACATCGCACCCAAAACGGTAGCTGGTCGTCTCGTAACCATTGCCTACGCCGTGGTCGGTATCCCACTTATGCTTCTGTGCCTGGCAAACCTAGGAAACTTTTTGGCCGGTTGCTTCCGTGGTTTCTACACCCAGGTGCTATGCTGCATGTGTTGTGATAAGAAGAAGACCAAGGGAGAGCCATCAGTGACGGCGGTACGTTCAGAAATGACGCCAACATTTATACACGGTATGGATAACAGAGAGTCCATGCACGGTAATTTCATCGATGGAAGTGCTATACCTCAGAGTGCAGTGATCTGTACCCTAGAGGACGACAGAGACGAACCACCTGTCACTATTCCTGTCGTTGTTACGTTGATTTTTATGGCAGGTTATATTTTTTGTGGAACTCTTTTGTTTGCCATGTGGGAAAAAAACTGGGACTATGTCGAAGGGTCCTATTTCTGCTTCATAACGCTGAGTACGATTGGGTTCGGAGACTTCGTTCCCGGCACGTCTGTCGATTCATGGCACAATGAGGGAAAACAAGTGATGTGCACGCTGTACTTACTGTTTGGACTCGCCACCGTTGCTATGTGCTTCGAACTGATGCAAGCTCAGGTTAGAGAAACTTGTCGATCGATCGGAGAGAGGATCGGAATTTTGCAATCCGAAATGTAATTCAAATAATATCGTTCGTTTTATTTTTATTTTTATTTTAATTAATTATATTTTTTGGATGCGTCTGATTTATAAGATGCTTTTATTTTTTCTACGAAGTGAATTTATTCGACAATTCAATGGAAAATATTCGCGTGAATAGTATCTGTCAAACTGCTTTCAAATAAATCGTCACACAGATAGTAAATAGGAGACTTTATGCTCTAATAAAAACCGAATTAATATTCACTTTCAATATTGGAACAAGATCTTAAGATGCATAATCAATGAAACAATATCTTTTTGAGGCAAGCAATTATATATGTATCTAACACAAGACGGAACGGGAATCAGTATTTTTGCAGACAAGAAATACGCATTAATAAATCTGTCTTTAATAAAGTAGGTAAGATCCCTATTTACGCATACATAAAACTGGAAAATGAGTGTTTTAATGCAAGTAAAATATAAATATAGTGTCTTAAGAAATCCGTTATTTTCAGACTTGACGAAACCAAATTTCTGCTATTAAAAGCTCAGAAAGTTTTTGTATAAAAAATAATAAATCACACAATCAAAACATCTGCAGCCCTATTCCAATAATATACTTATATAAATATCTTACAAAATGTATAATAACAGTTTTAAATTGAATTAGGAAAAAACAGCCGTATTGTAGTTGAGTGCAATCAGTTAATGTTTTCAATAATGTATTTTTTTTCTAATTCAAATCGCGATTTTAATATTCAGGTTGAACAAGCTGAAACCATTGAGATGGAGTGTGCATGTATGCATAAAAATTCTTATAGGATATTTTAAAATGTTATTTTATTCTGTCTGAATTCCGGCTGGAACTGATTACCAAGACATTTTTTAGATATTTTCAAATTGATTTCTTTTCTTTTATTATAATATTAAAAATGCAGTCTTATTAAGTAATAGTGAGATTACTTTAATCTAAAACATTTAATTGGGTGTATATCATTAGTTTTAACATTTGAACTCAAATGTATTTTTATTCATTTTGTTGGCAATTAGAATACAATAAGTAAGGTGCGATATTTCTTCGTTCTAATGAACTGACTACCTCGTAAAAACAAATGTTTTGTAATATTGGTGAACTAATGCAGCCTCATATTCTTACATAAATTATCATAGCCTTAGGAGTTATTAGTTATATATCGTCATTTCCGACCATAAGAACACCAACATTCCTTGAATTCAATAATTATCTAAGATGCATCATCAAAAAAAAGATATCTTTTGGGGCCAAGAAAATGTATATGTATCTAATACAAAACGGAACCGGAATCAACAATTTTGCGGAAAAGAGCGATATATTAATAAATCTGCCTTTAATAACATAAGGTCCCTACCTACACATACATAAAACTGGAAAATGGGTGCTTTAATGTAAGTAAAATATAAATATGGTCCTAAGAAGTCTTATGTCGTTATTTTCCGAACTGACGAAGCCAGATGTCTGCTATTCAAAGCTCAGAAGCAAACAGCATAATTTGAACTATTTTACAGTTAAAATCGAATAATGTATATATATATATATATATATATATATATATATATATATATATATATCAATTAATGTATTTTTTTAATCTGACGTGAAATGAATGTCTGTTGGACTAGATATTGACAAAATGAAATTTCTTCCCGTCGGGAGACAAATTTTTTTAGTAATACTTATGTTGTTAACTTAAACTTTTATAGACGAAATTATAAAATACGAAACATACAGGAAAAATCTTTTTTTTAAAAAAAAGGTTGAATAAACCGTCCAAAACCTAATAATCCAAATAAGAAAGATTCAATATAACGAGCTCATTTAATTCGCACGATTATTTAAAAATGAAAAATATAATAGACTAATAACTTTCATTGTTTACCGAATTTTATTACGCGTTTTACCTCTAATTTTTATTTAATAATAGAAGAATATATCGACACAGCATGTAAGGGTAAAAAATAACAACCACAATAATAAGATGTAGCGAAGCTAGTAATAAAATAAAAACTCAAAATAACTTTATCTAAAACTTTTAAAATAAAAAAATATACTCTTAATCTGAATGTAAGAAAAAAAAAAAGACAGTGAAGAAAATTGGCGACAAAGTGATGACAGAATAACTACAGATTTTCTTTATTTAATTATTAACACTTCCATAACCAAAACTGTCAGGGCAACAATCTCTGAAACAGGCTCACAAATTATGAGTTACTAATTCTTGTTAAAAGTTACTTTATCGACCTAGAACGTTAATAATATAAAAAGTAGTAGTAGTAGTAGTAGTAGTAGTAATGCCCCATGCTATAATTTCAAAATAATTACTCTGATTTATATTAAATGCAAATATAATGATTCAAATTCGACGACAGTATAAAATAATAATAGCTTGTTGCGTGTGATGATCTACTTGAAATAAAGTCTGAATCTGTCAGTATATCGAGACATTATCGTCTACATTGTTGAATCAGTTCCTTTCACTGAAAGATAAAAAGAAAATTAAATAAATAAATATCCATGGTGGGACTCGGAGACTAAGTCAAATGAAATTTAATCTTTTCGGCAATCCAACATAAGGAGAAATGTTTGAAAGAAAAATAAGTAAATTCTAACATATGAAACCAAAAAATTACATAAAAAAATTATAAACGAACGATACCGTCATGAAATGGAATTTTATCTATGTCCAACGATTTTAAAAATCTCAAAGAAATGAAATACATAATTTTAAACAAGAAAAGCCAACTAAGATTTTAATACTTTGTGTATTGAAGAGTGCAAAATGTGAATTACAACATCCCACGTTCGATATATATATATATATATATATATATATATATATATATATATAAATTCATAGAGATATAATTTATAATTGTACATGCAGATGTACAATTTGGCATGTATATACAGGTACATACACACACACACGCATACACACACACGCACGCACGCACACACACACACACATATATATATAATAAGAGTAAAGGTGTTTTTGCGCACTTCTTGCATCATAAGCCAAATTTGCGAAACTTAAGTAGTGAATAAAAAACTATTTTACCTATGAAATCCAATGAACTATATATATAATCAATTAAAACGTGAAATGAATGTATACTGACATAGATATCGACAAAATGAAAATGCTTCCCCTTGGGAGACATATTTTCTTTCGATCTCTATGCCATTAGACAGATTAAAAACAGTGTTGACCACACAGAGACACGTTCGCTCACTAAATATAACGTTTATAGTAATAAGATATACACACGCATACACGCGCACACGCGCGCGCCCATACACACACACACTCACAAATATCTGGGCAAGTATATATAAATTCGCATATTCATACATACCTATGTCTAAGATATAGACTAACGCACGAACACTTCTGCATATGCATGCGCATATACCTGCATATTTATACACCCTTTACAGACACAGATACTAACACAAAGAGGCGTAATCATATCGATATAGATATGTGAAAAATCTTTGATTTACCTACATTCCTAAATACATCGGAATATATAAGTGCATACGCGCATTTGAATATTAGCAAGAATGTTTATGTACATATGCACACACTTTAGAAAAAATAACATAAATATGGGTGTGAATATATACATATGTGCGTGCATAAGTTTGTAAATATTTATTATGAGAAAATAGTGCCTACTGTAGATCAAGGCATGGCTATCAAATGTCCACCTAATCACTTTTCAAAACCGTAAGTTAAAAAGTTTGTGTGATACTTGTAATATAGAAAAAAGCCCGCATATAATGTATTTGCCGTAGAGAATTGTTCAGACAGAGTGGCAAATATTTGCAAATTAATTAATTTCTCACTTGGGGTTGTACAATTGTAGCTATTAAAAGCCTGCAGATAAAAAAAAATACATATGAATCATTTACAAAACAATACACATGCACAGTTGTGCGTATCGTCTGAAGACATTCATCCATTTTCGTTCCCCATATATATATATATATATATATATATATATATATATATATATATATATGAACGAACAAATACGTAAAAATAACTTCCTCAAAGAAAGAAAAACCTGGCTCAAACTGCGGTTCTTTTTTCTGCTGTAGTGATTTCATAAGATACTTGAAATGTGTGGCAAGATCAGAGAAACACTAGTTAGATGAATAGATTGCTCAGTCATTTCAGATTCTTCGGGCTTTTAAGAACCCATTTCTTATGTATCTATAATTATTATCTGCAGAATTATAAGATAATAAACACGGCAAGCGATAACCAGACAACATTAAACAGCAATGCATGTGCTTTATTGCACAATTTTTACTATAAACTATTATTATTCCTTATTCACGACACTCATAACATTGCATTACTTATACTCAGCAACTTACACATAGATACAATATTGAAATATATGTGTGTGTAATATTATACAATATTATTACAATAATATAATGCATAATAATTATAGACGCATACAGAAATATATACATACTATTATATAATTTTATTATATTATTCTTTATTGTTACAATATGAATAGTGATTACAATGTAAGCTATCACACACTACTACATGCAATATACAAAATTTTACAATTTTATATCTAATTTCATTGGCAGACTACATTGCAAACAAATTACGCATGCATATCAATAAACACAACAATATGTATATATTATTATACAATATTATGACACATTATCATTCAGTATCCTTATTTTAATATGAAAATGTATAATATAATCCTGTATAAAATAATATATTACTTTGAAAAATATCATTTACTGATAAATTACGGTTAAGCATAAAAGAATGCACCAATGCTTAGTAATAAATAAGCTTGTTGAGGGAGAATGCGTAAAAATCCAAGTTAATAATGAATTGCATGTAATAAGTAAAATGAATGTAAATTTCCAATGTTGAAGTACATAAAAAACATACATTTATGCACACAATAATGAACGCAGTTATTAACACACTTATTAAAATATAAACAACAAGCGTGCGTAATGTGGGCATATGTAAATACATGTATACATTCGCGAGTGTGCTATATGTGCATAAAAGTATGTCTGCTTTAGTTCTATTATGGTAGCAACAAGATCCTTTCCCACAGATGTATGCAAAAATCCAAATTCTCTTACTTGGTTTCGTTTCGTTTGTCTTGATATTATTTGATACGTGATTTGTTTTATTTTTCGTTTCGTCTTCCTTCGCCATTCTCATTCCTGATTTAGTTTGCTTCCTTCAGTCTCCAACGCTTGATTTCCTTATCAGCCTCTTCTTTTCGATATTTTTTGTATTCTTTTTTGTTTATTTTCTTCGTGTTTTGTCGTTCCTATAATATAAATATATTTATCTCTTGATTTTATTTTTCGTATTTGTTGACGTTATGCCATGGATAGCTTCGCAAGCAATATTTAAAAAACAATTAAATGTGGAAAAAAATAGAAAAACTTATGAGCTGAACATGTAACACATGACGTTGCATTTTTCCTACTGCTATTCAAGCGGTAAGCCTTCACAAAATCTTACCAAGGTGAAAGGTAAACACAGATAATGACACGATTGAAATAAATGACACATAAAAGGAAAACACTTCGCAATAAATGTATGGCTACAAACAGGAATGTACGAATATAAATTACTTTATATATTTACATTTATGTACACGAAATATCTACGTGCGTATATCTATAAATACATTTACACATGAGATCGTATGCGCTATATTTTTGGCTGGTGGCATCTTTTTTGAAAGACCATTTATGGGAGAATATATCAAATTTTTATATATCAAAACAATGTTAGGCAAATGAAAAACAAGTGGAAAAAAATTCCTGTGTAAAGTGTTTCGTCCTCTAGGACTTCATAGGACTAAATTAATTTTTTTTTGTTGATGGAATTATGAGACTTCATCTTTCTGTGATGGATTTATATATGTGTGTAAAGGGGTAGGAGATACTGTATGAAATCGGCTAGGCTACGTGCCCAGACCCGTATAAAAAGAAATAATAATTTAAAAATTTTAAATTTCATTCTTTCAATATCTTCAATGTTTCCTGTCATTATATAATTATAAGTGACGTTTGCGTTCTTATATATTCGCCTCCATTTCCTACATATCAATCCGACAATGCCAAAATGGCAGCTGATGAACAAAACGACCTCAAGACCGTCGTTAACTGGGATAAAAATGCTTTGTCAATTTTAACGACTTCAAAACTAAACTTCTCTCTATTAATCATCTTAGAGGCCCTTCTCTGCCTTCCATCAGCTTAGCTGATGCTATCCTCCAGGAAAGTGACTCATTGCGCCTTCTCGGGCTAATATGATGTGAAAGACTATATTGAATCCAATGTTAGGTCAGCTGCTAAAAAAGTCCGTTCACTATGCCGGCGAGACAATTTTTCTCTCCGGAATCTTATATATCTATAATCTACCATTCGTCCATGCTTAGAATATTGTTGCCATCTATGTTCCGGTGTCCCTGCTATTTACCTGGAGCTCCTTGATATGATCCAAAGAAGAATCAGCAATATTATTAGTCCTGATCTGGAGGCTCGGCTTCAGTCACTTGCCCATCCCCGTAAGATTGCCTCTCCGTGTCTTTTTATGAATACTTTCATATTGTACCTAGATTGTGTTGGTTTAAGCGCAATACTAGACTAGCGGCGAGACCTCATCAATTTATATTTTGGCTAGCTAGATGTAACCATAACATCTATATTAACAGTATCTTTTCTCTCACTTTTCGTTTGTGGAACTCCCTCCTGGCTCTAATTCTAATCTGTAAAAATTTAAATGCAATGTCAATTATTATCTACTACTGTCCCCCTGATTACTCTTTACTCTTTCTACTCATTACTAATATTTCTGTTCCTAATTCCTCCACACATTGTAACACCTTGTGTGTTAGTGGGTGTACAGCCTTGCTTGGGGTAATACCGATTAATATATATATATATATATATATATATATATATATATATATATATATATATATAATTCCAGCAGCAAAAACATTACTTTAATCCAGAGATATAAAACGCAAGCGCCAGCTATAAATGCACCAACAGGAAACACTGAAGGTGTTGGAACGCCGAAATTTAAAACATATTAAATTATTTTTTTTTATTATTGTTTTAGACGAGCATGGACATGTAGCCTAGACGATTTCATTCAGTATTTCCTTCTCTTCCTCTTCTTAGACATATAATTCCATCAACTAAAAATTACTTTAGTCCAATGACGTCTTTCTCATGGTCGAAACGCGTTACACAGAATTATTTTCACTATCTCCTTCATAAGACCATTTATACCATTACATTGTGTCACTTTCAAAATGACACTAACTGGAATTCATCATAATTCATTTATTTCTTCATCTATTAGTCACAATGAATTCAAAAAATGCTTAAAACTTAGCTCCGTGCACCGAGCTGCGCTTCGTGTCGTCCCTGATTTTAATTTCAAACCCTAATGCTACGTCACCGACCGAATCAACGACGGATAATTTTCTTTCTATTCGCTTTATTTTATGAGGGACAGTAGTCATAGCATCGTTCCTAGGATAAAGCGAAGAGATGGAGAAGACGGGTTGACTGACTATCATCACGTGCTTGCTTTTCTCACTAAGGATTCTGGGTGCGGCGAGACGCTTTGAATTTTTCTACTCTTGTAGCCGTCTGATTGCCTTCACACGTTTTAGATCTTATATCAAAACTTAAAGACAATTAATCACTATCATAATTCTACGGCAACGGGGTCTAAACCTTGCACCCAGTTCTGACCAGTAATTTTTACATTTTGGGGCAACCTACGCATTTTGTAGCAACTGTCTACGGATTTTACTTGGAAATTAATTGGTTTTACCCTAGTAATATGTGACAGATATTTGCATACGACGGATGATCAGTTTTTGAGTCCTAACTAAATGTTAGGATATATTATTATGTTAAGCAATAATAGAGAATGCCTGCATTTACTGTCATATGTGTCGCTTATTTTTATTCGGTTTGGCCATAGCTGTGTAAGATTCATTTATAATTATATCTAACCTAAAAATTATTTTATTAGTCTTGACACTTGCTGCTATTATTATTATTATTATTATTATTATTATTATTATTATTATTAAGAAAGAGAGGTAGTAGCTTACCAACAAAGTGATACTGGGGTACAAATATACGAAGCCCAACAGGCCCATCATGAAGCCTAGTCTGATAAGATTATACATGCATCAACCAAATGTGAGCAATATGTTGGTAGTTCTATTATTATTATTGTTATTATTATTAACATTATCTCTCATCTTCAAAGATGTAAAATAGCTGATTCTGTTCAGTTGATTGCCAGGTTACTAACCTCAAACTCAGATCAACAGGGCATATATCAAAGTCATCATTGTTCCAAGAAGGCAAACCTTTTGTAAAAATTCTAAAGTAGAAAGTATTTGGGCTGATTTTATGAAGCCACTTATTTAAATTTTTTAGAGATAGTATCTACAGCCCGGAAAATTGCGGAAATCAAAGTCACCTTACTTCAAGATCCTCAGTTGCCATTTCAAATCCTGAAAATTGTCCATTTCCTCCTTCCAACACGAATATCAAAAAGAATACGTCTGGTCTATAATCTTCAATCTTTATTCACCACTTCACAAAGCCCTACGCATAGGCTGCTATCTTTCAGTCTCTATTTACTTTTTCACAAAGCAAAATGTCTTCTTTTGAATGGTCCAGTAGTTTTTTTTTTTTTCCTTTGATTTCTGGCGTCTACACACTTCTTTCCGGGTCCCACCCAGAGACCTAAGGTTAGAAATGGCATCATGACACTTTTCACTGACAAAAAAATTATTATTATTATTATTATTATTATTATTATTATTATTATTATTATAAACCTCTTTAAACTAAATCATCCTATTTGTGAGGAGAAAATATTTACACCCTATCGTCCTTCTGAAAAGCAACGCTCATTTTTAAGTGATTTAATAACGTCTCCTGCACGACTAGATAGGAATGATTCCAAACTGAGAAGCATTGGTCATTAAAATCCTCTATAAGCAGAAGTTTTATTAGCTTGTATCATCTTTATTCCTTATTTGCTTGTTCCCGTTCTTTAATTCTTCATTACTTTCGAAATTTTTCTTTCCGCATCGCTGTCTATAGGAATTTCGATAGAAAATTATTAAGATATTCGGAAAAAAGTTTTTTACGAAGATATATATGCGCAACACATATTTTCAGTTTAAAAGATAAGACCGCGAATGCGCTTTTTCATGTACATATTAATGTGTTTTCCAAATCAGCACGCAGTGAATTTAACTGTCTGCGCTCCTGGTGTGTTTTTCAATCTCTAATTTCCTTTGTTTATCAAATTAATTCTTCTCGAACCAAAAGAAAACGATCCTTTTCTGAAATATGGTGCTTAGAAATCTAAATTAAATGGAAATTAATTCACAATGATATTGTAAATTCTGAAAGATTATGGTATTTTTTTCGGAACTTTTGGAACACTATTTAGTAGTTTGTGTAATGATGATTATGACTATGATATTACAATTGTGATTCATCTTTGTTGAGTTTATTATTGCCATTGTCGTTACTGTTTTTGCATTTACACACTTGTAGAATTTAATGACCTTCACAAGCTTGTTTAATATGCTAGCGTCCTTTTAATTATTCTAACTGAATTTAGCAACGCTATCAAGATGAGTTCAGTTCTATTTCCTGTTCATTTAATCTTAACGCAAGATTTTGCAATACTTCCATTTTTTCACTATGATCCGCTGGGACAGCGACACCCTCTATCTGACAGATCGATTCATTGTTTATTACGGTGACAATTCGTCTCTTGGCATGATTTTGCTCTTTCTAGTTTCTATTCTGTCAAACAGCATCAGGTTTATATATATATATATATATATATATATATATATATATATATATATACGCAATTAATCTGCACAATTCCCAGTGCATCAACGTTTCTACCTATTCATGTCTATTTTTGTATTTCACTCATTAGGTATGATGAATTTATTATTATTATTTTTATCATTATTATTATTATTATTATTATTATTACAAGTTCTGTTATCGTTTTTGATGTTTTTGTTTATAAATACATTTCTCTATTTCTTTGTCACTCTCTACTTCTCTCTCTCTATATATATATATGTGTGTGTGTGTGTGTGTGTGTGTGTGTGTGTGTGTGTGTGTGTGTGTTTAAGATGTCTAGATTCAAAATTCTAACTCAAAAAAGATCTGCTTAACAAATTTCGGTTGATATTTTGAGAATAAGTAATAACCGATGAGATATAAACACTAGAAAAATTATTTAGTAGAAAGTGTATTTGTTCTAGATGTGGCTATCGTTGAATCTGTGTGAATGATTTCTTTGTATTCTCAGCAGGAGACCAGCGCAGAAAGTATTAGATTTTCATCGCTGAAGGCGACCGTTTAAATATGTGGTGAGGATCAAAACAGAATAAAGAAGTAATGTGGATTATTGCAATGCCACCCGAAACACACACGACCTATGGTTGAAGATATCTAATTAAGAGTCTGATTATCTAGATTTGGGACTGGAATTTGATCTTGGCATGCAAATTGTAATTTCCACACCAATAACTGCTACAAGTGGTGGACCTACATTTTGGGGATCCTGAAGTCTAAACAGATATGCTTCCTCCTACACACACGCACATACACACACGCACACATACATACACGCACACACACAGAATAAGGTCAATAGATTTATCCCGGTACCAATAATATTCACTAATTAGTAAACTAAAGATTTTTATTTTAAAAGTGTCTAACCTGAACATAGTTTTACTATATTTATAGATGGATCGTAATTCCTAAATTTTGTTATATGCATTCAACTGGTTCGTTTCTCGGATATTGTTTGATAACTTAACTGGGGTATAGAATCTGCCATAACAAATCCTGCCATTTAAATACTCATGGTGTTGTTTTGATTTTCCTAAGATCTGATCTTAATTTTCTAGCGGAATCTTTGTCTCTGTCCACTGCGTCCTTCGAAAGATCTTATAACCTGGATCTCAAAAAGACAAAAAGATAAAAACCAAAATAAAAATAGTCCAAATCAGTTCATTAATGCCGATTCTCTCTCGTTTTCCTTTTATCGAATTTTATCTCACATTCATTAGAATAATTTGCTTCCATTCTTGTCTACTTTTCCCCACAATCTCTCTGCATTTGCTTCTAAAATCGGCGTGTTAACTCTAAAATTACGCATTATGAAGAAACAACGTCGCTTCTTCTGGATAACTTTCAATACTCTAAATAATTTTTTTTCAATTTTCATCCTGTATTAATAACTTCAGACATTCATTCTGCAAAATTTTAATTCACTATATTTAAAAAAAAAAAATCAAATACGAAAAGATCGTGTTCCTGTTATGGACAAAAAGATAATCTTTAATTAAATAATTTTAATATTTTATTCCCGTAACAATAGTCAATATTATACAAGGGGCGATGGATGAATTGTTGTCTAAATTACGCAAAAATGAAAATAATACTGACATCTCATTTTAACAGATATATTTACCAAAATTGCACAAAAATATCTTGAAATAGTAAATAGTAAATTTATTCAATAAAATCGCCATTGGCTTTAACCACGGCTTCCAAAAGACTTCGGAATCTCCTACAACTCTCCTGGACGATCTCTTTGTTTAAGTTAGTAAATGCTGCTATAATTCTTGCCTTCAGTCCATCTTTGGTGTTACAAGGAGTTTTGTTGATAACTCACTTAACTGCGCCACACACATAATCATCAAGAGTGTTGCAGTCTGGAGAATTAGGTGGTCAGATGTAAGGGGTGATGTAGTCTTAGAAATTTTCTGACAGCCATGATTGGGTTCTCCTGCTTGAGTGGCATGGTGCAGAGAACTGTTGCTAGAGATAGGGTCTTCCAACAGCCACCCTCTTGACCCAGAGCAATACTATCTCCTCAAGGCACTTGATGTAAGTCTCCGTGTTGAGTCTGAGGCTCTGTGGGAAGATGAATGGAGGCATAAAGTCCCATCACTAGTGATCACTCCAAACACTTTCGTAATCAGCATTAGACTCATCCAACTCTTTCTGAATCCTCTGTACTGTACTTAGATTGACACCTAAACACTCTGAAATGTTCGTATTGGGGCTCCCGGTACGAATAGCAAGCAGTACAGCATGCCGTTTCCATATTTATGGTGGGGTGAATTGCGTTATGGTGCTCTTTTTCTCAGAGACGGTGCCCAACTGACCCTACTATTCTATGCAGTCGACAAAATCAAAAACAAACAACACGCATGCGAAAAATTAAAAATATAAATTGGCGACTATTTACCATTTCGTATGTTCACATTGGTTGTCTGGTGGTTATACTGAGTGACAGCAAGTTTCTCCAAATCGTCACCACCTTTTTCAGTGTCCTCTTACACTCTAGAAATGCCATACTTTCTAGATTCGTCAATTTATTTAGTTTTGACTACATTATTTTTTACACGGATTCAACTACGCTATCATTGTCACGACTTTAACCTCCATGTTACAAAATGTCTACAACTCTCTGACAAGATCCTGATATATTTCAAGATGTTTGCTTTCAACGCTGACCCAGGTATTATTTTGTTGTTGTTGTTATTATTATTATTATTATTATTATTATTATAATCTTTTAATTTCTCTTCGGTAAAATTCATTATTGGGGTCATTATGAAAGTCCTAAGGTAAGGTAGTAAATATATCCATTCTATTTGCACAAATTTTGATGTTAAGTTATTATTATTATTATTATTATTATTATTATTATTATTAAAGTATTTTTTACCTACATTTGTTTTATAATCACATACCGGGTCATGACCAATGACCTGGAGCAAGAAAAGGATGGGATTTTTTTTCAACTTAATTAAACAAAAGACAGTTATTACCAAAAAAAGTAAAACTCTTAGCAGGATATAAGCTGTTCATTTTAGATCCATTTTGTTGGATTTTCTGGAGAAATGGTTATTCTTATTCTTATTATTATTATTATTCACGCTAAATTCCATATACTCGTGGATATTACTTAAGGTAAAGTAGTGCCCAATTTTGGCGTTTTCAACATTCTTTTCTGTAATTCTTACCAAAAAAATACTGCTTTTTTTAGTAAGAATGTATGGAATCGCATGTAATACCCGGCAATGCGCCATAGTTTAACTATGCGGAACGTAAACTCGGTAAGTTGAATTCCTATTCTGATATAGTCTATTGCGTACACTTTCACACAAATACCATTATGAAATGTATGCATTCATTTTTCTTACCATTTCTGTGGTCTAAATAGCGGGCTAGACTGAGTTATCTATCCTTAAGTGGCAGTCAATTTCAGAGCACAATGTTGAATTCCAAACGGTGGAGAAGGCAACAAGAAACAACTCTACTATTTTTTTTCAAAAACTCATGGCAATTCACATATAATAAAGAAAAGGAATTTACCGAGGGACATGATTGCCTACGTTCTGCAAGGACATGGGTTTTTAAAAAGCTGTTATCGAAATGACAATCAATTTGCAAATACTTTTAATTTTTTTCAGAATATTTTTACTTTTAATATCGTTAATTAGTTTAATTATATATTTATATCTGCAAACAGGCATAACATTTTTTTATTTTTGTTTTTTTATTTGCATGTTTTTACTTCTTAATTAGATTTTCTCTCATATTTTTTCCAGAATAAAACAATATCTGAGTGCTTTTAAGCTAAAAGAGATCCCGGTTTTATAAAAATTAATTATCTATTAAACAAACTTATAATGATAACGGAGACAAATACATACTAGTTGATAATTTTGCTAAATATTTCGAAGATTATGTCGTGAATATTACAGGACATAAAGTCTTAACAAAATCATTCACACTTTAATGTTTTGGACTAGATCGACTTTATTAAAGTTATTTATTACTCCTCTATTAATATTGTTTAATGCAAGCGATTTTTTGGTTTGATTTTTATAGTCTAACTAATATTTTGGTCATAATAGTTTGCTAATTTGTTTGTTATTTACTTTATTTATTTGCGTTCATTGGTTTTTTCTTTTTTTAAATTCTATTTCGTCTATTCTAACAGGTGTGATTTGGTAATTTGTTTGGGTTAATTAATTTTGCTTATTTTATTGTTATTTTGTTTATTCATTTATTTTCATTTTATTTTATTTTTTCCGTTTTCGATTTTTAAGTAAGGTAGTAAAAATTTGTTTTCATGTCTGCATTTTGAGATGAGCTCGGATCTTTTATTCAATAATTTATTTTGGTCTGGGAAAGTAATGATAGCTATTTTTTCCTCCAAGCAAAGTTTGCAAGTTTTTGATTGGTTGTTGTAGGCTGATGATCTTTTCCTTATTTTCCAAGATATTTTTGGTGGGATGTGCGTTTTGTTTTTAATTTCCCAGATATACTTAGAAAGCATAAGTATAAGTAAGTAATAAGTATATCTGGGAAACCAAAACATCGGACGAAAAAAATAACTATAACTGTTACATAACGATAAAAAAATACTATGTTTCTTTAAAAATCGAAAACCGAAAAGAGAAAATATACAGTATAACAAATAAATAATAATAAGTAAAATAACTGACCTAAATTCATCCAGATAAATAATCTAATCCCCATAAACTAACCGTTAGAAAAAACAAATAAAGATAATCAATCCAAATAAATACATAAAGTAATAAACAAATTAAAAACTGTTCCCGTCAAAATAATAGTTAGAATAAACTACAACAATCAACCCCCAAAATTGAATAAATAGCTTTAATTATCTTCCTAAACCAAAACAAAACTATTAAATAAGCGATATAAACAAATTTTTACTATGTTAATAAAAATACCGATTAAAAAATAAATAAATATATAAGATAAGAAATAAAAATTAAAAAAGTAAATATAAAATTAAATAAAAACAAGCAAAATAATTTAACCCAAATAAATAAATAAACAAATAAACGCCTTCCGGTAAAATAACCGCCAAAATAGACGACCCACAATGCACTACTGACCCGTATATATATAAATAGCCGAGAAAATAGCAGCACTCGTGCTCGAGGATTGCATCTAGCATGAAACAGACTGTTATATATATATATATATATGTGTGTGTGTGTGTGTGTGTGTGTGTGTGTGTGTGTGTGTGTGTGTGTGTGTGTGTGTTTCATTAAATAATATAGACAAGTTTTGTCTATTTATTTTAAGTAAGTTCCTTTCATATTGTCTGATAAGCTTAATCGCATTATCGTTGAAAGACGAAAGGAAATCACCATATTGATACATGTTTAAATTTTACATAAAGCCATTATCAAAGATGACAATTTCAATAAATCAAACACACGACTACGCGAGAGTGAAAAACAAGTATTAACTATGTGAAGCCGTTGGTATAAACCAATGGCTTCTGTTATAAATTATAGGCATTTAAGAATATTTATGAAGTTTTCATAGTTTATTTTGTTCAGGTTAGGTTTCAACTGTTTTATGTATATAGCTTCAAGAATTTAAAATTTTTGTTTATTGTTTTCATGTTTAAGTATAGTTGTGTTGTCAACAAGGATTTTCCGGAATTGAGTACGCGGGCAGGCATGTTGTTTTAAATGTCTAAAAATGTTAGAGTTATCATTTAAATGTAGAGTTAAGCGCCGTGAAAGCGAGTTTGTGGTGTGACCAACATCAATATTATTTAATCCATTGGAAATACAATCTCCCAAAGGGCACTTGAATTTGTAAACTATGTTGGTTTTTTTGCAAATCGCTAACGGGGATGGGGGAAGAATCAGATTTAGTGTAGTATATGATTAACCTAATTTTTTTGCTAGGTTCTATTGTAGATATATTAGAATTTACTAACTTTTTAGTATATTTTCATCTTGTTTATAATTATGCATTTGACTACGATAAAAGAGATTAATATGTTTGGAATTAGTTGAAGCAGTATCATGTTCTATTTGCTTAGTATTAAGACTTCTATGAAAGTATTTTATTTGTTCATCAACTATATAGTTTGGAAAGCTATTATTAATAAGTGTTTGTTTTATATTCTTTAGTTCACTGTAAAAAAGTTTTTGCACGATGTATTAGATTTTTTATACTTGCTATTTTATAGTAATATGGACATTCGCTTTGGTAGTTAAGTGTACAAGTATTAATACTAGTAGGTTTTTGTATGGCGAAATAGAAAATTTGTTATTATTTGTATTTATCAATATGTCAAGGAAGGAAATTTTATTATTGGTATTGAGTTCATAAGTGAAATTAACCCCCACTTAAAATTAATCCGAATATATTACGTAAACTACTATTAGTTTGTACTACTGAAGTCCCTTTCTTAGATCATAGTAATAGTATATATATACAACGCGATGGCGTCTCCATGGGTTCAGTACTGCGTTCGACATTTAGCAATTTCTACATGTCGAACCTCGAAAATAAGATATTTACTGATGTTAAAAAAGCTTCCATCTATCTAAGATATGTTGACGATATCCTTATTTTAGTTAAAAATACAGATGAAATGCTTCAACTTCAAAAACGTTTTCAAGATAATTCTGTCCTTAATTTAAAAAAGATTAAAAATAATGGAAGCTTTAATAATAAAAAAGAAAAAGCCAACTCTTAACAATATTAACTACGAATAAGGCCACAATGTGCTAACCGTATTCGGGAATTAAAAACATCTCTACAACAAACTAAAACATACACATAATGCACACACCCAATTAAGCTGAAAAACTGAATCATCCTTGATAATGGCTAAACGTATAGCCGAAAGCGCTCGGAATAATAAAACATTTGGACAGATTTTACACACACTTTGTCCAGAAAAGAAAGCTCTTGTTCGAACACAAGAAAAATTAAATAAAAAACTTAACCGTAGTACCTTGTCTGTCGTTTTTAATGGAACGTGCATGCATATATATATATATATATATATATATATATATATAATTAACAAGGTTTTACACCACTCGCATGTGTATTTTAATTGTCTATCGATGCAAACACACAAATGCATATTAAAATTCAGATATGAATAAAATGTATCTGTAAAAAATATTAATAAAAGAAAAGATATGTGGAAAATCTGTTATGTCAACGCGTTTCCCTCCTTGATTTGCCTTGATAAAGTTCCACAAGGAACGAAACGCTTTGGAAGAATTATATGAACTCACAAATAGTTCAACCTATACTTGTTAGCGATGCGGTGTTTTAAGTGAAGTAACCGCTTCTAATCTGTTATAAATACCAGAGGCAATATTTACCAAAGGTCTTCATACTTTCTAATTTGAAAGTCTGTTAAGTCCCGTAGAATCATTCCCATATTGAAAAGTGATTTTTTAATGTTAATTATGTCTGCTACTTTTATTGTGCTACTGTGATAAAATAACGCCTTCAGGTTGTGATTTGTATTCTATTTTTGGAAAAATAACCAAACAGAAAAGGTATTCTATATATTTTTTGGTATTGGTTGTGAAGTGAAGAATCAATCTACCATTTTTTTTTAAAATAAATAACAAGGACCATGTAATTTGTTAATTCGGTTAAAGGTAAAATGTATATCAACAGTCAAAATGGTTGTTTGAATAATACAGGTGTTTTCATTATAGTAATTTTCCTTATCATTCTTGTTATTGGTATTATTGTTTTCTACTTGGCCAGTCTTTATTTTTACACTATTAGTATTTAGTAGTCCTTGTTAGAGATCAAGTGATAGAATGCCTCCCCAATACATAAGAACCCTCCTCAATATTCCTGCTGATTTTTTGTAATATCTGATTTCAATTTTTGCTTCTAATATTTTCACATTACTCTCCGGGTTTTTCAAAGATCACCAATTATGGGTGGGTACAATATCGGCATTTACTTCTACAGCAAGGTCCGAAGAGTTTCATATTATCTTAATTTGAATCTGTTTTTCAGCTGGAAAGTTAATATGTAGAACATGTTTTATCTTTGTTTAAGAAGATTAATATTTAGTTCCCTGACCTGGATTGAGGGGTTCGTTTATTCTTTACTATCGGAAAATTTCTAGCTTATGCATACACCATTTATCTGCATCTTCAAACACAACTCGTTTGCACATTTCTCAGTGAATTACTGCTCCTACTCATTCATATATATTTTCATACTTCTGACGTAATTTGTTACCTTCACGTACCATATGATTGACAGTTTTACATTGCAGTAGAGATTTTGTTATTTTGTTGGGTTGGTGAATTTGGAGCTTTATCCTAGTTTCGTTGTAATACATTTGTTCTCTTGTTAGGTTAGTTGATTTTCTATATGTCAACACTTGTTGAGTTATTTAATGTAAAATATTGTAGAGAGCACATAGTGAGGATCAAACTCACTACTCAATCATAATGGTCAACCAGACTAACCTCGCTAAACATTATACCATGCCGAATATTACTCTATTGTTGTTGTCGGGAGAGGTTTTACACATTAGAACTCTTATGCTTACTATTGGAGAGCATACAGTTTTACTTTTTAAAACATATTTCTTAGGAGAGCAGAAGCTGTTATAGCAAAGCAATTCTCAGTTGTTTTTAATCACTTCACCCCAATCAAGGAGAAAATGCCACTAAGATGCAAGAAGGTTACTGAGGGTGAAAGAAAATGAGAAGACGTTAGTGAGGAGAAAGGACAATAAAAGAAGTGAATTCAGAAAACAAAAGATGGCGGTAGATATTGCATTTAAATTTTTGAAGATTGTAAATGGCAGGGAAGCAAAAGAGCGAAAGGGAATTTCACGGGTGATAAGTGCGAGAAAATTAGAATCGAACTTACGGTTACATGCAGCTATTTCGATGAGATCTAGTTGCTAAACTAGTAGCATGCTTAAATTAATTCGGTCGCAGTACCAAAAAGAAAAGCTCATAAGAACAATTGTCATAAAAATATTTATAGAAAAGACCGATGGAAGCCACGTTACAGCAGTGGTATAGGACAGGACCGATAGAATTACAGACCCTTCTTAAGATTTTGTCGAGAATTTCGAGAGATATAGCAGTAGCACCAAATCAGATATGGCAGCAATATTCAATGCATGGGCGAATAGCAGAATTAGCTTCTACTTGCTTAATGGTGAAGCGCCTGGTTGGAAGATGGTTTCCCACATCTTAGACTATTCATCACCTTTTTTCATCTGCTGTAGAGCAAAATGCTTAGTGTCCGAGTCATGAAAGCCGTTGCTACTGACTTCGATATCCAATGGGTGGCTCCATAAATATAGACTTGTACCAAAATAGACAAGGAAGGTTAAAGATTGCGGAGTGTGGACTCGGTAGAGACGATTTCTAATTCCAGTCGAGTTCATTATATTCACTTACTTGGGAAAGGATATGAATCTAACGCTTCTCCCCCAACCATCTATGGATAAATAGTAGGACAAACTGGGTTCTATAGCTTTGGTAGGCAATAGGTATGGAAGAAGGAAAACTGAATTCAAAACTGTATGTAGCACTGGCGAAGCACATACTACAAAGCTAAACAAATCATGGTTCTCATTTACGATCATCCCGACTATGGTCTGCTCTTTTTTGTACCAAAAAAATTCTACTGTATTTTATCATTTTTCAATGGTCTTTACACCAGAGAAATTTGATGCTCATTACTAACGTTATCCATTATTCTTGCCAATTTAAATAGTACTCTTTAGACAATGTTTTTCAACCTTTTTTTATCCTACGGAACACCTGAACCTTAAACTTTCACAGCAAACTTAAATTATGATGATCAAAAAAAGAGTATATTTTTATCATTTATTTATTAACACAACAGTTTGTTATAATTTGTAATAACAGCATAATAATTAAAATTCTAAAAAAAACACTTATTTATTTTTCTGTTTATTATAATATGACATTTAATGAGATATCTGTATATATTATTTATTCGTTTATTTATTATAACAAAATATAATCGTATAATCATTTAAAAGGGGTTTTAATTTTCATATGTACACTTACTGTGCTCTAGAATTTGTTCGAAAATAATGTAATGAATGACCTTTTGGGGGCACACCTACGAACTTCTAACAGCACACCGGAGTGCCACTGCACCGGTTGAAATCAATGTTTTAGGAGATAGTTATAACTATTGCTCTGGTTTCTAAGTCTTTGCACATAGATCGTCGGTACTGTTCTTATCGCTGTCATAATTATGGAGACATCGTCATCTTCCTATTCCATAACACTAAGCGGGTGAAACCTTTAGATCTTAAAGAAGAAAATCCCTCCTCAGATCATATAGACGGACGCGGCAGAATCACAAAGAGTTTTATCAAATACCAAAATGGGTATTATATGTAACTAGAATGGAAAATAATGATATAATTAAGATGTTGACTTTCCACACTACTTCAAACAAAAGATGAAAAACTCACATGAATATTAGAAAGAGCGATAACAGTGAACTTGAAAAGTTTGTTTTCCTGAAATAAGAATTTGATAATTTTCAATCGAGAATAACACTAACAGCTCAGTCAATGAATGCCAAATGTTTCCTGTATTGAAACGGCACTTCATCATTACCATTACCATTTAGATCTCTAATAAGTTCTCATATCTAGACAGTTTTTCCATCCTCTTTGAAACACTAAGTTTGATATTATTTTTGACTTTCTATTAGTTTTTATTGTACCTTTTTTTAAATATGTCCATAAAGGCTATCCCACTGGTTATGTCTTCTATGAACAAGTATACATGTATGCAATCTGACAGAGAATATCATATTTTCAGTTTCTTTAATGCTGCACTGTTGAGTGAATTATAATTCCTCGAAGTGAGCCGACTATGAAATATTCTAAGCTATTTTTCATTGGTTTCCTCAGAACAACCAATAAATCGTATCTTTCATTTTTCTCTATTTTCTTGGCTATATTTTTGGTAGATGTAGCTATTTTTAAAGCTTCTTATTTTTTGAGGGGTGACTGATTTTATTTTCTTGTTAATGTTCCGTTTGTTCCTTTAACATGGTCTACATAGGATTTTAACTTTCAAACGGGCGCTAAAAAGTTCTCTGTCCGACCAAAAGTATGATTCTGAAAATAAATCTGATGTATGATTATATGGTCAAAATTTGGGAAACGTGTCTGACAGAACTTTTCAGCACACTTTGCATAATTTCTTGCCTTATTTAGTGACATTTTTCTTTATTTATTTACTAGGTTATGCTAAGTCTCGAACAAGGCTATGCATCGTAATCTTCTAAAGTGATGTAATAGACTTAAAACTAACGTAAATATAACAATGTATAGACCACTTTTAACAATACTATGTATTATAGATTATGCAAGCGTGTATCCTGAAGTACTACACCATAAGGAACGGTTTGAACTGCTACATAAGCTTGATTTATTTGCAAAAGATATAAGAATAATCCAAAATCTATACTGACAGCAAACCGCCTACATACGGACAGAAAATGAGTTCAGCATATATACAAAAATAGAAAGGGTTGTAAAACAAGGCTTTGTCTTCTCACAGAATTTATTCAACCTATACATTGAGGCGATTCTCACAGAATTAGAAGTCCTACCAAGAATCATTTTAGCGGCCACAATATCAACAACGTAAGATATACAGATGACACAGTTTTGATATCTGAGACAGAAGGGAAACTACAGGACTTCCTACAGAAGGCAGTAAAAGGAAAGCTAGGAGAAAGGACTGAACATTGATTGTAAAAAGGCAGAATATGTAGTTGTCAGTAAAAGGAATGGCCCAAAATGCGAACTACAAATGGAAACAGCTAATTCAAGCAAAAAGAAAAAAAATTAAATATCTAAGAAGTGTTTTAGCAGAGGGCTAAAATGTGACACGGAAATCAAATGCGCATTGGAATAGCGAAAGTTGCTTTTCAAAAGATATACAAAAAGACAGGAAAATTTCGTTAGAAACAAAGAAAAGAATACTGAACTGTTATGTAATATCGGTCCTCTTATATGACAATGAATAGTAACTAGGGAGGTTTAGGGAGAATGGAAATGAAAAGCACACTTTTACTTAAAATCATAAAGGGATATTTGAAATTTTTAGGACACGTACCGAGAATAAAAGTCTTAGAAAATTTGAAGGCAAAAAGGTCAGAGAGAAATAGCGAGTAACCTACCTAACATATATGTGTAAATGGAGGGCAGAGTAGTGAGGGAAGAAGGACAATAAAAAGTAAAACATTGTTAAGAGATACAAATAATGGGAAGTTCTGTAGAACCATGATCGCCCATGTTGTTATGGGAGACGGTAAATAGAAGAAGAATAGCTGTTAAAAACGAAGCACCTCCATTCTAGCATATTTTCTTTGTCTTTCTTTTTTGGTTCGGGTGATCCATTTTTATTTCAAAGTAAAACAATTTCTTTTTCCCTATTCTCACAAATACTACTATTATCTTTATTTTTAATTAGTTTTTCTCATCTCTTATCTCTATAACTTTTTATCGCAGTACCCAGATCGTTATTCTACGATAGTTAAATTATATGTATCGGAAATAAGCTATCGTCGAGATGAAGTCTATATCCCCAAACCGCGCTTTTGACCTTAAAAACTTTCACTTTTGAGATAAAGCATTGTCATTATTTGAATAATCTTTCGTTCAGTTACGTTATTTTTTTAATCATGCTTAATTAATAGCCGAATGAGAATTTTGATAAAAAGCAACTGAAATAAGATGGAATCAAATTTATCACAAATTAATATTGACAATGCGTCACCTGGTAAATTCTCAAATTATGATGTCTTGGGCGTATGCTTAACAATTAACAATATATGATACGCAGATGACGCTATGTTTATGACAGACACAGAAAATAAACTACATGACATCCTATACAATGTAGTAAAGGAAAGCGAGAAATAAGGACTAAAAGAAGACAGAAAGTATCGTCATCAGCAAGAGTAATTGCCCAAAATGCTAACTATGAATTGGAGACATCAACATCAAACAAGTACAGAAGTTTAAATCTCTGTGAAGTACTTTAACAAAGGATGAAAGTGCGACACCGAAATCCGAATGCGCATTAGATTAGCGAAAGATGCATTCCAAATGCTAAATAATGTACGGAAAAATTGGAAAATTTTGGTTGAAAGAAAAGAGTGTTGAATTGCTATGTGATATGAATCCTCTTGTATGGCAATGAATGTTGACAATCTCACTTCTGATGGAGATAAAACTGAAGGCAACCGAAATGTGTTACTGTGGAAGTATGCTGAGAATTCCATGGACGGATCGAGTAACCAAAAAGGAAATCTAAAAGAAAATTGAAACAAACTTACACTCAGAATGAGAAAGAGACAGTTGAAATATCTGGGGCACATAATGAAGAAAGAGGGCTTGGAAAACTTAACCCTCACAGGGCATATCGAGAGCAAGTGAAGTAGGGAAACGCAGTGAGCCATCTACCTGACAAGCTTGTGTAAATGAATAACGGAACGAGCAGCGAAAGGGAGAAACCTGCGAAGGGCCACAAGCGAATTGTGAAAAGCCATGATACAACAAATGAAGGGATACAACATATAATAAAAATACTAATACTAGTAGTAGAAATAGACAAGCAAAATGATTGTACAGTGATCAAAAAAAAAAGAAATATAGCTATGTAACTTACTTACGTGATAACTAATAGTGGAAATTCTGAACAAAGCTGTAATGACGCTATCAAATTATTATAGAAATAAAGCTTACGAATTCAGATCACGCCGGAGTTCGATTATTTCGTGATTGGGCTCTATAGCTTTGAGTAACAGTCAGTCTAGAAGAAGAATTAATCTGAATTTAAAACCCTGAAAAACGGGAAACAACAACGTTATCTTTTTCAAAGTCATGGTAATAAAGAAAAGTAATATCAGTGATCCTATATGGCAGCGAATGCTGGACAATCTCTTCACAGATAAAGAATAGATTTGTGGCAACAGAAATGTGTTTCTACAGAAGGATACTAAGAATACGCTGGACCGAACATGTGAGCAACGACGAAGTATTAGAGAAAATGGAAGCAAAAATGTCACTTATATAACATCAGAAAAAAAAACAATTGAAATTTCTAGGGCATATTATGAGGAAAGGGGACTCGTAAAATTTGATATTCACAGAGCAGATTGAAGGGTAAAGGTACATAGGAAAACAACGCATAATCTACTTTGCGAGCTTGAGTAAATGGATGGCAGAACAGGGTTTAGGAGAGATAACAAAATGACATTAAGAGCTACAAAGAGCAGAAAATTGTGGAGACCCATGGTTGCCAACGTCCTGAAGAGACACGGCCCATAGAAGAAGAATCTGTGATTAGACATGATCACAACACAACATACTCAATTTACCTGACATTCAAAAAACCAACGCTTACTTAACGATTGTAGAATAGCGATCTGAGGTTTTTGAGAATAGTCTTTAGTGCTTCATCTAAGAAATTCAGAGACTAGTAGTAGTAGTAGTAGTAGTAGTAGTAGTAGTAGTAGTAGTAGTAGTAATATTCAGCAGAATTGTGTATAAGTTACCTTACTTAGATTGCTCTCCGATACGTTCTTCATCTTCGAACTCTGTATTTTTCTTAATATTTATTTCGGATAACATCCCTAGTGTTCAAAGACAATATATGACCAATATTCAACATTTATTTTTAGCATCAAGCACGAATATTATAGCCAGTGTTATGTTAATAACCTTCCACAATCAACTTAGAGCTACACTTCAGCATTAAAACAATTTCCCTGTTTTAATGTAAATAACTGTATAACCATTATTCGTCTTATTATAGTTCTCAAAATGAGATAAATATTTTATAGTCGATATTTTATCTTTGTTTTAAGTACTCTAGAAATTTATTTCCTTCTAGCATTTTAGATGATAGTCTTTTCTAACTGATATGTCCCGGAAAGGGATATATTTGAACAAAGTAGCTAAGTGGTTTTGGCAACTATAACCAAGTAGAATATGGTACACGTCGTAGTTGCAGATAAGAAGTGTAGATCAATGGCGTAGTCCAATGGGCGTCGTTATAGACTTAGCTCTCAGACTAAGGCTCTTGACTCTCCTACATGTCCGTCGGTATTTATGACGGACACCAGCCAAACATATTCCAGTGAGGGAGAACACAGTTGTACGCATATTCCATTATATCACTAACATATTTTGATATTTTCTCTCCTCATTTTGCTCATCTTTTTCTTTCTCATTCTTAAACTTATTTTCACCTTTGTTCTTTTTTCATAATGTTTCCTTTTTTCAGCTTCACTTTTCTTTGCATTTTCTTTTCTCCTTTTAATAGTCTCACTCATTTTATTTGTTTTCTTTTGCTGCTTTGAGTTTTCCTTTCCTTCCCTCATATTTTTCGTTGTTGTTGCTATAATATTTGTATTTTTATTCACTGTCACCCTCCCTTTCGCTTCTTCATCTTTCTTCTTGTTTTTCTCCTTTAGTTCATTTTATCATTATTTTCATTAGAAGACAATAATTTACATAATTATTAATTATTTATTTCCTGTTTTCTCCTATTTCTTTATTCATCATTGCATTCTTGTTCTCGTTGTCTGTATTGTTACGATTATCCTATCTACTTCATTATTATTAGTAGTAGTATTATTATCATCATCATCATCATCATTACGATCACTATTCTTACTATTGAACCAAATATTGATAAGACTCTGTGTCAGACTTGTCACGTTCTGTACGTTTTTCTCATTCAATCGCCGAACATATTGCCGCTTTTGGCCGATTGCTGGAAATTAATGACCTATGTGAAAAGAAGCATTCGTTAGTCAGCCACAAAGGGAATTGAAAGATATTAACAACTCAGAATTCGAGTAAAACACCATTAATTCACTGTTTTTTCTTCCTTTTTTTAACTGAGTATTTATGAGAAAAACAGATACAATGAGAAACCGCCAATGTCCGACAAATGAGTTCTTGGGAATTGTGGCGATATTCCTATAAAGAACATGGCGGCATGATTGTGAATGAGACAAAACATTCTCAAAGCAAAGTCAAGCGAAAAGGAAACGCATTTATTTGTTCTTTTATTTTTACATTTATGTTTTACTACTTTTGTAGTGTATACCTTTGACTGAAAGCAAACAATTGGCTCCTTGAGCGAACGAATCACATGTTTACAAAATTCCAAACATGGATACGGCTTTTTCTACAGATAAATAGCTTTCAGCAAGAAGGTAAAATAATAAGTTAATGACAATCCATTAATCAATCAATTCGTTGATTAAATAAAAATCATTGAAAAAGAATAAAAGAACTGATTTCAGGTTGAAATACAGATTGGAAGAAAAGAAATTCTAGAAAATAAAAAATGCATAGCGTACCCACTCTCAGTAGATAAGAATTTGAAGATCTATAAGAAATAGGTGTTTGCAAAAATGTATTGATAAAGAAAATACCAACCGAGTTGCATTAGTAGTAATCATAATAAAAAAATATTTTTTCCGACACAATATCATGCAAGAAATGTTTTTTGCAATATTTTGTCCATTTTTCAATCAGAATTTCATAAAATCTCCAGAGGTTTAAAGTAATCTAATTAAGACTGCTAAAATCTATTATAAGGCCTGATGTTCGTGTATCTAGAAAGTTGTTAATGACAAAGCAGTTAAAAATGATTACAAACTAGTATTATTCACAGAACACTTTATTGATTTTTTCCTATGATAGGCATGAACAAGTACATGTCCCTGAAATTGTTCCTTTGTTTAAATTCATATTTGCTCTCAGGATTTTGATATTGTAACCTGTAATCCTGAGATCATAGTAGCAACACTCACCTTGATTAGAGTGTGAGTGCGTGTGTGCATTTGTACATGAAATAGATAAAAATAGAAAAGCTTGTAAATAGACCCCTCGATATGTTTATTATGTAACTGAAAACTGAAAATGTGGTTGTAAAAGTAGTAGAAGTAATATTAGTAGTTGTAATAGTCCTGTCAAAACCGCCATTGTCATCATCATCATCATTATTATTATTGACGATTTCTTCAATATAATCATCATTATTATTGTTATATTCACACCAGCGACATTTGGTAATGATAGCGAGGAATTAAATGACAGATATTTCACGTCCCTTGAAATATTCACCACTTTTCTCAACTTCAATAATGCCTTGATCATTTCAACTCTCCGAGCAAAGGTTAGAGTAGCAATATCCAGTGTTCCCATGATTGTGAAAACTTCAATCACATTATTATAAAAATGTACTCATATTGTTAATATATCACTAGATATAACAAGCAGCATAAGTGTGTTTGATATATAGTTCCTGTAGACAATCAGGTATCTTTGAAAAAAATACTTACCAGATACAATAGCTAGAACACTGAAACGGAACAGATCGGAGGTATAATTCTGTTCACACTAAAACCACGAGCACAAAAAATAGATTTTGTTGCGAAGGACAGTAGTATATCGAATAGCAAAAATAGCATGCATTGCTCTCGGGGTCGGGCTTTATTAAAAAACTATATGTAGAAAAAATTCAAGCCCTGAACAAAGGCGTTTACCTGTGGTGGAAGGTTAGTAATTCAGTCCTAAATTAATACAAAGACCGTAATAGGAATGTTAAAAAAAATACAGAAAACTACAGATAAACTATTGAAAAAGAAGCCAGAAATTTGGGAGACTGCTTCGTAGCATTATCTAACTGGCGACTCTCGTAGACTAGTGAGTTTGATTCTCAATCGTTGCCCTACATTTAATGTCTTTTGCCAAGCTAAAGAAAGCTAAGTAAATACCGGTACAGATTAGTTAGATAAGAACAACATAAGGCTTAGAAGGAAAATTAAATAAAGAAGACTATGCGCCGCCAATCTCGAAGTCCTAAATAATACTTGGGCTCGAGCACCAATTCCTGACACCGGTTGAAATACATAAATATTTCATCCATCAGACAAATGAAAATGGATATCATCTCATTGTTTATTTGGAAGTATATTTTTTCTTTTTTTTTTTTAATGTTGGAATAGTCCAACTTCGTAGGCAACTCGTAGTGCCATATCGATCTAATGAGTAGTGAGTTCAATCCTTATTAATAGCTTGTAAGAACAACGAGCTGCTCACCGTTCGACCTCAAATACTCCATACAATAAGGACTTGTGAAACAAGTCCAGTTTTAGTACAATGTTTCCCTTTTAAGGGAGTTAAGCAGGTAGTGTTCGAAAGTGAACACAACAAAGGAGGACGGAATTTGAACATGACTCGCCGATTCCACTTCCATAATTTAATTATTACAATTTATGATGACTACAGAATATTTTATACCTATAAATAAGTATACATGTTTTCAAATGATCCCAAGGAAAAGTCACTAATTATTACTGGCGCGAGAAATCAATAATAATTGTATAGCTAACAATAATAATTGAATTAATAGTCACGCCCTTAATATTATTTTTAGAAGTGGGTACTAGCCTACAAAGCTCCGGCCCAAAAGTGGCTAACAACAACAACAACAACAACAACAACAAAATTTCTGTCACCCATTAAACATCAGTTACTACTGGTGTGAAAATTGTAAAAAATGCTAAGACAGCGTTAATAATTATAAATTTTCTTAATTATGCTAAAAAATAAAAATTATACGAAAAATAAATCTACATATAAAAATAATTATCATTAAAGTAAATTGAAATAGTTATAATAATGAATTTATTATTATCATTATTATTATTATTATTATTATTATCATTATTATTATTGTGTTGTTGTTGTTGTTGCTTAGCGGGAGAGCAACACACCAGCAAAGTGATGCTGGTGTACAAACATACGAAGCACAATATATATTGAAAGGGCGAGTCAGAAATAATAATACCTTGGCCTTAACAAAAATCTAGTTTGAATCAAGCCACTTATGGATAAATATTACTCACAAAATTAGCCATTCAGAAAATGTCTTTTTTTTTATTTATTCATGTGAATTTTCGCTCGTAGTTTGCAACACCGAAAATAAAATTTCACAAAATGACCACCAAAATGCTTATAACAATGACAGACATTATTGATAATTGAGATAATTGAGTGAAGTAATGGCCGTAGCCGAATAATATCGTGATTTGGCAGGTAATAGAAATGAAAACAAAGTTATTTATAATGCTTTATAATAAAGAATTTCTCTTGACTTTTCATTAACACTTTACAATAATTCTCGAAATACCTCAACAACAACAAATATATAATTTTAAATACACGTACGTATATACATATATGTACACACACAAACACACACACACACACACACACACATAGATACATGCATGTTCGACATCTCTTAAGTACTTTTTTTCGGTATACTTATATCATCTTCTAAATAATTTTATAAATATGAGTAAAATATAATGGTGTAATTTACGAAGCATTTAAATAAAAAATACATACTAAACACTATAGGCACGTTGAAAAAAAACTATTTTTTTATATTAACAGAGTGGCGTAATTTTTTCGAATGAATGCGACGATGACTAATTTGTTAAAGGTATCTTCAATATTAGCGTCTTTTACTAAACTTGAAATTTATCAAAATCCTTATAATTTATTTTGAAATTAGCTGAAATATGGCTCTTTTAAATTCATTTTTCGCTTTTATTATGTTTTTTAATAATGATTTTTGCTTTATTATTTGTCTGCGTGTAAGCATGCATAATATGGGCGTGTGGCCAAGTGGTTAGAACGTTCGCTCTCTGAATCTCCCCATGGTTGATTTGTCAGAAAGGAGACTTTCTGATGTTGTCGGTCTGGAGAGGGGGGGGCGATCTCAACGTGCGGCACCTTTGGAAAGTTTCTGAAAGCCATACCACCGGTTGACCCAAGTCTTGTGAGTGAAATTGGAACACTTTGGGCCATCGATAGCTGTGCGGGCATGAAGTCACAAGTCATTAAGTGTGCTGGCCTTGTTTAGACTGTTGATCACGCTAGATAACTCGCTCTCTCCGACAAACTGTAACTAAGGTCTGCTTAGCATAGTTTTAGTATAAGCCACAGGTGGGTTCTATGGGTGTTGAACAAACACAAATGTTCCTGAACGAGCGTCTGCAATAGGGATTGGCTAGCCGTCCTAATAGACGGGTATCCTCGAATACGAGTGGCCAGTTATTATTATATATATATATATATATATATATATATATATATATATATATATATAACACATATGTATGATGTGTGTTTATATATATGTGTGTGTGTGTGTATACAAAGGGCCATATTTTCAAACCATAATTTATTTTGTAGACAATGTTAGTCATTTCTTAGCCAATAAAATAATAAAAATTGATATAATTCTGAATAAGAATTTTATAAATGATTATTATTATTATTAATAATAATAACAACAACAATAATAATAATTATAATGATCATGATAATTATAATTATAATAACAATAATAATAAGACAGCATTTAACTGAGTCAATAAATGTATAAACGTGTACGAAATTTGATATCACCACTAAAACGTGGATTAAGTGCTTCGTTCTTGTATGTAATGTTTTGTTTATTAAGCTTTGATTTTGTTGTCTTTTTGATATTTTTAACAGTTTTTTTTCAAAAAGTTTTATTCCGATGTTATCCATTATTCTATTTTGTATCGTTGCTTCGTTTTTTAATATTATTTGTCAATGGTACAAAAACAAAATAAAAATTGACATGTATATTCGTGTATTGCTGTGTACGAATGCGTGTGTGCGTGATTTGTATTGCTTCATTCTTATTTGATGAATTTAAAATACCGAGGCTTCATGATCAGTCTGCCTTGGAATATTTTTCCTTTCGCACAAAACCATCTAAATCTGATAGTGTGCGTAAAGATCATTGTGATAGTCAATGTACGTGTACAAGAGTTTGTGGACGTGTGAAATTAATCAAACATTCCTAGAAAAGGTTCAACGAACGAGAAAAATAAATTCAAAGAACATTTTAATTGAGAATAATCGATCCTAATAATAAAGAGAATCGAACAAAATGCCGATGTGATTCGTTTAATATTGCGAAATAAAAATGTGACTATCAGTATTCAATCTTTTGTCTTTATTTATTTCTATATATTTTTCTTCTATTTCAGGCTTAACTTTCATCTTTGTTCGATTATTTCAATGATCTTACATTAAATACATGTACTTGACTTTCTAGAAAAAGTGTACTGAAATAAAGAACTTTTCGATTCAACATTTTTTAATAAAGTTCACACAATGCAATACTTAAGAGCCACTCATGGTAGAGAGTTACTGAATGAGGTGTGTGATGTGAATATAAAAGAAGCTAGAATGAACTGAATATTACGAGGATTAGGAAAATAATGACTGATCCTTAACTTGAAGAGTTTAAGACTGTTGTCATCTCTCACAAGGCTACGTAAACGATTTTGAACTATGCCAAGTCTGTAAAGAGTAAGATGAGCATCTTCAGTCCAAATAAGGCAGCGATACTTCATTTTCGGTCTTTACTCTTGTAAAGCTAATGTATGGCAGAAGTCGGATACTTTATGGGGCAGTAGAACGAGATGTCCATTTTCCAGCTTCTTTAGGAAAGGGTCGTATGTATGAATTCCACTATGTATGGAGTCTGGAGTGAACTTGAGTCCCATTAGACGTGCAAAACATTGCACTTCGTTGAGAATGCCACTAAAGGGAGAAAGCTCCGGTTCTGATTAGTGTCCATGAAATAATGTTCGCTTGGTTTAAGAGGTACTGAAAGTTACAAGCTATTTATTTAGAGTTAGAATGAAGCCAGCGGAAAGATCATATGTAAGGCTTTCAACATTTTGATTTTTGAAGGTACTTCCATAAACTTCAAAAGATTTGTGTATACTAAGGCCAATATTTATAAAGTAAACATTGGTACACGGACATGTTAAAGGAGCACGAATTAAGGATCAAAGTTATTCATAACGGCTTAGATATTAGCTTGCTTAATAACGACCTATTCACTGATTTGCCCCGAATAAGATCGATTTGGGAAATTCAATAATATCGCTTTATGAAGTACAGGTATTTATCTGCGCAGAAAGTGAAATCGGCGAGTCGTGTTCAAATCGCTGTTTAGTCTGCCGCGTTCACTTTCACACAAATGTTGTTTCGGGAAAGACATGAACATATCTCTTCTTGGCTTATGTCCACATCACGTTGAAATACCGGTACCCGTACGATCAACGAAGTTAAGCAATGTCGTGCCCAGTCAGTACCTAGATGGTTGAGCGCTTGGAAATACCCAGTGTGGGTGGCGTAATCGATAATGGTTCGGAATTTTAAATCGGAGAACCGAGTTTCAATTCCACTTGAGTTTGTTATATTCACTTACGCGCAAATATCATTGGGAAAGATATGAATCCACCTCTTCTCCTCACCCCCGCCAGCTATGGGTTAATTTGTAAGACTTGTATATCTAAAATCATTATTATCTCCAATTGCGTACAAAAAATTTAGATTTCGGCATTAAATAATCCACATAAAAACATTGATATACCGCTAAACAAAACCAACAAACTAACCAACCAATCATCTCTTCTCCTCACAGCTCTGGATTAAATGACAAGGCAGACTGAATTCTATAGCCTTGGATAGCAGCTAGTGAAGAGGAAGAACAGCTTTCTCCTCATTACACCACGGCAAGATACCCACGAAGCAAAATAAATGAACAGCGTTGTATTGCTGAAGATCTCGTTGTTATTGTAACTTCGATTAGATTAAATGTCTGCGTTCCCATAATCACTGGTGCAATGGATAGCGGATCGGAATGAGGAATTGGAAATCCGAGTTCGAATTCCAGTCGCAAAAGATATGAATCCGTCTCCTCCCCAGCTATGGGTTAAATAGTAGGCCCTGTATCTGGAAAAATCAACTTTTATTCTCAAAAACTTGTCAATGCAATATTCCCTCACAGAATAAAAGAATTATTCTTGCAATCAAAAAATATGTCTCGGCTTTAAACACACAAAGGGTTGATAAACCATAAGAAAACAAATCAATCAATCCTATAATCATCAGAACAACACATTATCTAAAAAAAGGGAAGCCAGTAGTGTGACCGATAAATGTATTAAATCATCGAAACCTATTACGAAAATGGACGTTCAAACAGAAATGCATTTCACGCACTTCGCGAAATTTTTTTTTTTTTGGTCAACATAATCGACCAACCGAGAGAGCATTTGGAAAAATTGTTTGTAAATTCAAACAAACTGGGTCGGTGGCAGATGTGAAAACACCATTGCGTGCTCGTTTACGCCGTTCAGCTGAAAACATTGCTGCAGTGCAAGAGAATGTGGCCGAAAATCCAGACACCTCGCGCGCAGGAATTGAACCTATCCACAACAACATTACATCGAATTTTGTAAAAGATTTGTTTCTACACACGTACAAAATTCAATTGACACAAGAACTGAAACCTGCTGACCATTTAGAGCGCCGAACATTCGTCAGTTGGGTGCACGAGCAAAGACAAGCCGATGAAGATCTTTCGCAAAAATCCTCTTTAGTGATGAAGCCCATTTTCATCTTGGTGGATTAATAATCAGAATTGTCGCATTTGAGCTGATGAAAGTCCAAGGAAGATAGTTAAAAAGCCACCCACAAAAGGTCACTGTTTGGTGTGCATCTTTTGCTAGCGGAATCACTAGACCGTATATTTATAAATTTGAACGTCCATTATCGTAATAGGCTACGATAACTTTAACACGTTGTTTGTTAATCTTTCTACGGTTTAAATTGCCAAAGACTTAAGTTGTTAAATCTGAAAGAAAAAAGAAAAATCATTAGACACTTAAACTTAATTCACATTTAAAATCGGTCTTATTGAAACACCTTCTATTAGCCTATAATTGTTACTTCACGACCTGTAGATATTTATTTAGGTGTGCTTGAGTTTAATCCTTTCAGATTTTTTATTTCTTTATTTTTTAAGTGAATTATCTAATAAAGAGCGAATTATATCATTTTTAAATGATTGTTTTAACTTAACCTGGTTTAAATCTATATTAGAGAGAGTACCCAGGACGAATTAGGGTCTCATACAGTGCAGTGGTCTTCGAGACAAGCTAAGTATTCATCGATGTCAACAACTGCCTGATTTTGTGCTTATGCAAGTTCTATGAAGCAATTGTTAGTATGCATAAACACTGAATGATAAATGAGCCTTTTACCATGCTAGCTATGTTAAATAAATATCTATAGCTACATGCACCCAATTATATATTCATAATATATTATTCACTAAAGAGGGGCAGGCAGAGATGAGAACTTCTGCTTTGCTGACATTTATGACTAACACAATACGCTTCCAAAAGATAATTTCCACATAATCTTGTAAAAGTAAAACTTGTTTGGCTTGATTGATTTAAATGAATACCTACTTTCGCTGTCATTATTAAATACGGCTGTCTGGTTTAACCTCGGAAGAAAAATTTGAATTATCATCTTCAGTGTGGAGCCGATGTGACTTGGTATATAAAAAAAGGTAATCTATAAAACAAATTCTGTGCGTTTAGTATGTCGGCTGTGCTAATCACAGCTGCATAGTGTCACATTTTATTATGCAAGTCAACGTTTTCACAAGAGAATTGGTATTGACCAACGAATATTGGTAAGATTTTTAGAATATAATCATATTCATAAAAAGAGAGAGCAATATTTAAACAAATATTTCTGCGAACAAAAAAAAATACTGTAAATAACTTTAAAATGGAAACAGTATAAATAAATAGATAAAAGGCTAGTGAAAATTATAGAAAGCCGAGGAGATCAAATTAACATATAAAATAATTTATTCCGGTACATAGGATATTGTGTTAATCAAAAATATGTTTTTGACTTGTATCTTTTGGATTTATTCATAAATAATATTCGTAATATAAGATTATGCTGTATTTCGCTTGTTGACATGGCAAAAACTCTCCAAAATAAGTTATCAACTAAAATTCATACGATATATTGTTCCTGTTAATATTAGTGTATATTGAACATTTTACCAGCATCGCTCGGTAATTACCAGTGTTATTGTGAAAACATTGATTTTCATAATAAAACCTAACAAAGTGTACTGCTATTCGTCCAATTTTGCCAACAGCTCAACAGAAATTTGTGCTAAATAACGATTCAATTTTTTGCGCAAGCATATTTCCGATCCAGTAATATAAAGCAGGGAATGAAGTGCCGACTGTGGGAGTGACCACCTTCCAGTCATATGTGACCTCAGAATAAAACTACTGAAATTAAAGTAAGCTAAAGCATCGCCCACTGAATGACTCATATTGCTAAGAGATATATTCTGACAGTCTTAAAATCAAATACAATGAATTAAATGAGAATGGAAATTGACACAAATAAAACAAGCTTTAGTGGTATCAGCAAATGAGTTCATCTCAAGGGAAATTAAACTAAGGAAAAAGGAGTGAATACCATATATAATTCTCAGTTTGATAGAAAGTAAACAGCAAACAATACAAAGGTATGGTACAGAATATAGTATATTACACAAAGAAATTAGAAGCAAATGCAGGCAGAAAAAAAAGAAGAATGGCTCAATGAAAAGTATTCAGAAATAGAAATAATGGGCATCATAGATAAGGCAGCTATTCAACCATTAAAAGTGAAACTAAACTCGACAAGCTGAGTTCAAATTCCGGCTTACTTTCGCAATAATTCCCTTTGGTGCCTCCATGTGGGGTGATGGTTACCGAGCTAGTCTGCTTAACCATTATAACTATGCGATGATTTTCATTATTGGGTACACCATTTTTGTAGCCTTGTACCAAACCTAAGACTGGTATTTTATTCGCTTCTCGACCTTCTGACCGAGATGAATGTATGGTATCTATTCAACTTTTGATCAATGGAGAAGGTGTCTGGTCTCCAGGACACTAACCCTGCGGCAGCACCTTCCTCATTACACTAAAAGAGGAAAAGCTGGTGGAATACGGGCAGCATGCCTCCAGGCAATTTTGAGATTGGCCGATGGCAATACCACGTTAAAAACGACCTTGTGTCACATCTTGCCATCACGGGTAGATAACTACGGATTAATGCCCCTGCATGGATACATCTCTTCACCTTCACTCATTTTCTATGGGTTAAACAGCAATCTAAACTGAGCTCTATAGCCTCCAATGTGTTCTAATAAAAGGGATCATTCTGAATTTAAATCCGTGGAAAAACCAACGGCAAACCATTCCACTATTTTTTGCTATGAACTCATGAAAATGAAAGAAAAAATAATCAGTGGAGAACCGTTGTAGCCTACATCGTAGAGACATGGCATTAACATAATTTAAGTAAAAAAAACCTTCTCCTTAATTCAAATTCACATTCTCTCTTGAATTATTTCGAATAAAGCGAGAAATCAACGAAAATGAAGTCCTAGCTGATTTTTTTAAATCAAACTACAATACTGCAACAGCATTTTGAAGTTTACTAAGCTTGGCCCAGTACGTCCGGTCAAATCGGAAGAAAAGAACTATAAATGTTGAGATGCTTCCACCCTTCAAGCGGTCAATGTCTATTTGTTGTTTATCATTAAAAATAGATTATAGCTGACACCACTGGAAGATATGCACACGGATCAGTCAAGTTTTGTCTAACCTAATGTGGCGATGATAATGTGGAACTTAATAAAGAACGAATTCACTTGAATTAGAGAAGTGGTCTTGCATTGCATGTTTGTTCTATACTGAATATTTTCGAGAATAAATAATTCCGTAAGACACGTAATTATTAACTGATTTTTATCTGATATTTTCATTGTATAATTTTCGATCTGTCTGATCAATATTCATCATATTCATGTGAATGAAGTGCATTCACAAGGGAGAAGATTTGGCTGAAAAATAATTATGTGTTGTGGAAAATAAATGCTATTTTTAGTCGTTGGCTACAGAATTATCGATTTAACTACATTTATAGATCAAATTAACTGGATCATTTATCTATTTATTTATTCATTTATTTATTTGTCTGGTTAGTTTCATCTTCGTAACTGCTTAAATGTTCAAGACTTTTTTCTAGGAAATAAAAGTTAAACTATTGTCTTGTGTATTTTCTACTTTGCATTAGACACACTGATAATGATTATATTAAAGTTTATACCGTATTTTCTCTACTATAAAATACACATTTTCCTGAAACAAATAATGAAAATGTTGTGGTTTATTCAATGTACTGATATTTAAGAAAAAGGCTTAAACGCCAAAATTTCAAGCTATAGAGCTAATAGATCAGAATGACATGCAATTACCAGTAAGAAAAAATAGAGATGTCCTCGTAAAATATGCATCTCATCCGACGGCAAATAAAATAAAGATATTTTTTAACCAAATGACTAGCTGTATTATAGGATTTGTAACCTGACGAGCCAATGGCGGAGCTGTGTTCACATTCAAGTATTATTTAGCATAATGCATTTCCCTTTAAGAACAATGAATTTGTTTGAGACGTGCTCGTGTATGGATTCTGAGCGGGTGAAACTGAATTGAAATGAGAAATTTTCGCAAAGCAAAAAAAAATCTCAACTCATTAATTAATTAATTTTCTTTTTTTTCCCCTCCAGAATTAATTTTGGCAGTTCGTGCGAGTTTTGTAGCATTTAAAACTCCCGATTGAATTTGAATATGAATAAAGTTGGTTTTTCAAAGTCTTTGCTGGCAGGAAATAAATGCTGTTTCTCGTCCGAATTGAGAATTTCAAACTTAATAACATCTTTATTTTATTTATTGCAGTTTCACTTTTCTTATTTCCCGTTTAATCTCTTTGCTATTTTAATTTTTCAGTTGATTTTTCCTAAAAGTTTTATTTTTCTGTTATCTTCTCTGTTAAATGTTATTCTCTTTTCTTCTTTTTTCTCTTTCTCTGTCCATTCAATTTTTATTCCTTCTTTATTTCTACTTCTTCCTTCATTTCTTCTTAACTTCCGTTGTCCTAACTCCCGTTATTCTTTCTGTTTTTCTATTCTGTAGCTCCGTAGGTCTGCTTACTGGTTATAATAATTGCATAATTCCCCCAGGCGATAGTGATTTGCATTCGGTTACAAATTAAAATCAGGTTATTGAATACACAGGCCTTTCTTTTCAGAAAATTGATGCCGCAACGTTTTGTACTTCACCACGTAGACCTATTCGATACTGAATTTAGCTTGATAAATATGTTAGATATTCCCTTTTACTTTTGTATTTTTTATATTTTAACTGCCCCCAAAAGCAGTCTAACAAATCTCTACATTTTCAGCATAATCAGATCTTTGGTAGATCTATCCCTCTCCACGTGAAAAATGTCAATGCTGTATATTAGATGAAACATTTCAAAGACTGAAACCATGAATCTAGAATTAGAAGTATGTAGTCATACCCTAAATCCATCATAAAGACTTTGAATTTTAAATTGATAAATTCTAATTACTCTAAATACTCCGGTGTCTGAATCAGTTATAATAAATTCAGTATAGAAGATAAAGAAGTTGAATGTACACTAATGACTGCACTAATGATACTTTTTGTCGAACATGTTAAGACCCAAAATACTGACCTGAAAACTCGAACCATGTTCTTAAATAGCTTCATCAGATCCAGGCTTGCATACGGATGTCATGCAAGGTGTCCAATCTCTAAAAAAATATTCTGTAGACAATTGTTTTTTTTTAGATTTGTGGTTAAAATGGGTTCAAATAAATTAGTCATATAAATCTTCAAGATGACCTTTTCTCAAACCATATCGATTAGCGTTACAAAATCATAAAAAAATAGCTTTACCAAAATAACAACAACAAAAAAATGGAGAGCATATGTAACTAAAAGATAAAAATAATTATCTAAAGAAGTTAAATTTCTGCATGCCCAAAAGCAAAAAGGTTGTAAGGAAACTTATGTCGATACTAGGACGAAAGATAACATTTAGTGAACTTAAGAAGACGAATTTCCCTAAGAATTGTCTTCTGGTCAGTGGATCTTGAATGTGTCCTGTATGAAAAATGAGTAATTTTATCACTGCCATTACCATTTAGTCAATATAGTACATTTGACAATTTAATTCCCGGAATGGCCGCAGTGTATCACTAACATAAGCAACCAGAAAAATATTTGTACCTGAGCACATCCAGACATGTTCCATTTTCTGCTTTCTTGAGGTACAGACCAAATAGGTCATTTACATCCGAGCAGTAAAGGAAGTTGTACGTGTTCATGTTCATGTTGGCGGAAAATGAGTGAAACGAATCTGGAGCTGTGAATTAACATTAATATTTGTGCGAAGATAAGTAAAAGTGCCAGTGAAAAGTTGACCGTATTAAAAATGACTTGTGATGAACATGCTATGAAGAAATCAAGTGTCTTTAGTTGCACAAAGAAGAGTAAGAATATGTGCATGATGACGTAAGAAATGTGTATTTAAAAGCACAAAGAAAGTCAACAAAGTACGAACCTTGTTGCGCTGAAATTGATCAGTAAGTGTTCGAGTAGTAGAAGAATAACAGAAGAATTGAACTGATGTAGAGAAGTAGTGGGTTGGAATCTAACAGAGGCTTTCAGAATTAAAAATGTTTTCTCAAAGATGGTGCCTCGAATCTTGACTGATTAGAAGAAACAACGTCAGCTTCATCTTTCCTCTGTTTTTTTTTTTTCAATAATGCAGATATGTTTGACAGTTTCGTCACGACCAGGTAATAACAAAGACCCTGCTTGAGTGTTTCTTTGATGATAAAAGGATAGTTTACTAGAAAACTCTTAGCAAAAGGACAAACTGTTAATCAACGTGTTTGTTTGGAAATGAAGATGTTACGAGAATTTTCTCGGAGGAAAAAATTTAAATCTGTCCTGGCAATTGTATTCTCCACCATAATAATGATTCTGACGTATTACCTAGTTCCAAACTAAGAAAATGGTTCATCTGCCATATTCATAAGACATAAACACCTACGATTCTGGACTCTTTCCAAAATTGAAAATGACTTGTCAGGACAAATGTTTGCTGATAACCAGCAACATGTAAGTACATTACTGAAAGGTATTCCGGAAAATGTGTTATGACACTAGCAGCCTACAAACCACAGAGTTTAACCTAAGAAGTACTTTGAATGGAAAAGCCGCCAGTAGAGTACAAGTAAGAAAAATCTTTTTTCAGGTAGTCATTCCAGCAAGTAAATTAACACAGTATAAATGTTTATATAATACTTGTTATGTTGATTATATATCGAAATAAAATTAGTCGACATAACACTTATTTTGACCTGAATTGGAAGTGATAATGTTTATCATCATCCAAACAAAAAGATTTCAAACTCTACTTGACAAACTTCCTATGGATATAAAATAGAAGAAAAAGAAGTCCATCGTTTCAACGCCGGCACACTATTTATAATAACATTTTGTGTTCATGAATGTAGTACCAGTTAATGTTCGTCCACATTGGTGATCACTCGACATTGACTACCAACATGTTGCTTATGTATAGATAGATTATATATTTATGAACAGTAAGATCAGAAGAACCGATGCCTGAACTCCTGCGTGATAACAGATATCTACAGGACTTAGAAGAGTAACGGAAAGTAATGAAAATGAGACAAGGTCTGGACGTCGTATAACTGTCACCACCGAGGAAAACAGTGACCGTGTTCACCACATAATGATGGATGACAGGCGATTGACTATAAATCAAATAGCTAATGCTATTAGCATAACCTGTGAGGAAGCTGACAATAATGTGTACAATGAACTTGGCATGACGAAAGTTTCTGTCGATGGGTGCTAAATGTGAAACCTGGTCAAAAGCGCATCAGACTCATCACTTGAAAATTTGAAATTGTTGCCAACTTGTGCCCTTGAATAGTGGGTTCATCACTTTGAGCCAGAGACAAAGAGACAATTCATGCTCCAAAGAAGGCCAATGTTATTTCATCTGCAGGGAAGTTTTTGAAACCCAAAAGGCATTGTGTTTACTGACTATCTTTGTTGTGGTAGGATCCACCTAATTTGCATAGTGGAGTACCGACCATATAAATATAGTTGGTACCGGGAAGACGGGGGGAGAAATCAAGAGATTCAATCCAGAGACTCTGCCCGACTGCGACTAAGTCAACACATTCTCCAGGAACGGTCTTCCCAAGAATATACAAAAGACTATATGTAAATATTGTGTACACTTTCTTGTTTCAATACATTTTTTTCTAAGTACATTTTGTGTTGTATTATTATTCCATGCATTAGTCAAGTTTCAACAATCTTCAAACGCGCCACACTGTCAATGGAGAGTAATATGCGAACTTGCTGCGACAGTTATGAAAAGCTATCAAGGCTAAACGCCAAGGAAAACTGATGAAAGGGGTATTGCTTCATCAGGACAATGCTCCTTGGTTTCAACGGTTGCTATGCGTAACTGTGCCATTGAACTAATTGATCATCTTCCCTATTCTCCTCTAAACAGTCAGATGTCAGTTTACCTGGACAGAATCAGCTATTTTTGGAAGCTGCGAAATTCATGTATGCTAGATTTCATAGTTCTAACATCCCTCCTTCATAGTCAGCTTATGAACTTTCCATCCCACCCTCGTAATTCTCCATTTGTTGGTCGATAAGCGCAAAATTTTATGCATTGTAGTGTATGCTGTACAATGCATTTTACTACGATGGGTTGAGCAGCATCAGTTTTGAAGCGGGATGTGAATTGATGAATATTATTTTTCATTTACATGATTACCTCCTTTTCAGTAGCCCACGTCCTCGTTATTACATCTCCGGTGGACGCCCGCAATTTTCGGGTGGCTTTGATATGTGTCCAGAATTCAATTATTCTTAGTGTGGCTGCAAAAAGAAAGCTTGAGTATTTACCAATTCGGAAAGCGCTCTATCTTTCTGGCCATAAACAATCAACCCTCTATCAAATAGTTTTAAATCATCTATATATTCAATGGCTGTCACACCTATACTACCACAACCACACTACTACTTTACCTATTCATTATATATATATATTTGTGTGTGTGTGTGTGTGTGTGTGTGTGTGTGTGTGTGTGTGTGTGTGTGTGTGTGTGTAATCCGGCTGGGCCAATTTCTACAAGGGGGAAGTTAAACCATAAAGTGTACCGTTACTGATAGTGTTTTGACAATTCGGTTCATTTTTAGTAAACCTCGCTTACTAAACTGAAAATATTTACTGACGAGAAAGATTCCTTTTGGTATAATATCATTTCTATGTCATTTTACTAACAAACAAGACATTTCAATTTAATGACTTATTATCGTTACAGTGTCTGCTGAATAAATATATACAGTAAAAAGAAAGAAAGAATTTTTGTCGGCTACATGGCAATAAAAATGCCACATGTCGAACGTTCATCATATGATTGCTAATCCTCTTGTCAATTGTTTTTCAAAATATCTTATTCATTTTTTGTTCCGGATGGACAGTAGTGCCTGAAATTAAATATTTTAATAATCGTGATGAATTTTATTAGTCTTTTTCAAAAGCTTTCCAAATTCTATCGCTAATGAAACGATATATTAATCTCGTTGAAAAGTTTTACACTGAGATTTTATAATTTTATTTCTGTACATCAGTATGAAGGTAATTTTAATTCACAATTTGATCAAACGATTTTATTTATATTTTAAGGAATCGAAATTTAAATACATTTATCATGATTAAATTGTGATACTTTGAGATTAAATTTGCGGCCTTTTAACTTTTTTACACTAATGTTCACCCTGTACTATACCCAACAGCCATTCGAGGTAGATTGTTATAGTTTAAGAGCTAAGAGACACAGTTTATGAGGATATGTGTTGGAAGATAGCGGTTAACACTAGACTTGGACAAGTTAAAAGTGTAGTGATCGGGGAAGAAGTGATTTCTGGCAAGAAACTGTTCGAATGGAAATTATATATCACCAAAGGAATACGAAGGTAATGAGAATGGTTCCCTACCATAGGGGTGGCATGGTGGGTCTTATCTATGAAGGTCAGAACTAGTATAACTATGGAATGTAGTTCGCCTGAACACTTTCCATGGAAATAGCGATAGAATAGTGAGATATTTGCAACGTTTCTTCTTGTTGCCAATATTTTATGAGAATGATGTAGACGTCTATTAATAAAGCGACTAATTGCTCAACAGTGAAAATCACGCACTTTTTCATTTTTGCATAACAATCAAATTAAGTATCAAAATTTGTTCAAATAAATTAAAGAACAAAAATGGTAAATAAACACTTAATCATTAAAACAATATTTTAAACGCTAGTATAACTAGAGGGATTTTCATTCACTGAACAAACTTTAGGATTGATTTGTTTGGATAACGTAATAATAGTCGTTTTCATTCTTATAAATTTAACACCTAAAAGACACTAAAATGGAATTACAATTTTTTCTTTGAAGTTGGACAAATCACTTTTATCTTGGCACGCCATTTAAATTAATATTTTGCAAAGATTGTTCGAGCAGAATTAAAAATTAATTAAATTTTAGTATTGCTTGTTTAACACACACGCACACACACACACACACACACACATATATATATATATATATATATATAAATATATATATATATATATATAGGATTAATTCGAATAAAATGTCAATTAGCTGATTTATGTTATATTCAGCACCTTGTTATCGCTATTGCGCTATCTATATATATATATATATATATATATATATATATATATATATATATATATATATATATATATATATATACTAGCAGTAAAGCCCGGTGTTGCATTGCTTTTGGGCTTTGAATTATTGAACTTACGCACGTATCCGCAGTTGTTGAGGTCACTGATAGGCCGGGAATCTCACTGGTAGTCAATGAGATCAAGGGCAACCTATTGCAAGAGGTGGCTGCTGTGTTGCTGCTTCGTACTTAACCGAAGACTGCCACCCGTTCATAATCGGTCAAGATTTTTAATTCTGGTAATGTAAAATAGTGGTTGCTTTTTCACTGTAGGACTCGCTTAACATATCGGCGTCGGTGGTCGGCAAAGCTGCTCTACTCCAGTTTGCACACGTTCACCTACCCGACCCTACGGCTTGCTTAGTTTTATTGGAAAGCCCTTGACCTAGTGGTGAATTTGTGTCCATTCCTTTTTTTTTTTTTTTTTGGCATAAGTCTGGAGTGTCCATTTATTGAACCGAGAAAGATTTGACTTCATTTCTTATGGCAAGATGAAACCCATCCCTCACAGGAAACTGACCGTACGAACGCACGTGACCCCCCCCCCCGCACACACTCGGTAATTGTCGTGGCGCACGAACAGAGGTCATCACAGTTGCATGTAGGGGTCAATAGTTGTGTTAAGCGCAATGGTTTGTGAATTGGGAGTACTGGGAGTAGATGTTGTTATCGGTTTTACTGCGGATGAAAAACCCAGTAAAGGAATGGAGCTTGCAACGTAACATTTGGCCTTCCGTAAAGTTTGAAGTATTATACCGTAGAAGTTACTGGTAGACAGAGCTACAATGAAGCACCCGCAGAAATCGCTCTTCATAATAGACGCTGGCTCAATAAGTAAGCGAAATGCTCAGAACTTATTGCCGACTGGCCAGCACTCAGGTTTCAGCCTATTGAATCGACGCTTAAAGTAGCTGCAGAGAGTAGTGGGGGCATTGTGCATCTCAACTGAAAGTGCCAACCATTGTGTCAACATCTACGCGTCGCTGACCTCATCAAATACCGCTCTGAATGCCCTGAATTGCGTGGCCCCGCTCAACTATAGACCTCCAACCCTGTAAGCGCATGCGATTGTATGATTCAGTGTTGAGTCTAAAGCAGCAGGTAGTGCACAAAGTAGCGCAAGTACGTTTTGTCTTAGTGCATCACAGTATGAGCCTGAGGTACCACCAGCAGCCAATTGTAGGTGCCGGGAATTTTGAAGTTGGAAATAAGTCAACCTCTAAGTATGTCTTGAATCATCTTTTTTTTAAATAGATTGACCACCGTTTAAGCTGACTTCAGTAAACACAAAAGCACACAACGGCACGCGCAACACAGGCTGAGTGAAAGATGGCGATGGCACTACCGCAAACAGGTCAACAGTTAAGTGTGTGAGAAGCAAAGCGGAGAAGGAATTAACTAGTTGGTCCCAGAAGGATTCCACGATGCCAACTCCCTGCAACAGACAAGTTGTACAGTTGTAGATTAATTCAATAGGCGATACCTGGCTAAGGCCAGTACAGAGATTCCAAACTAATCCCACAATGTTGAAGAGTGATGTCTGTGATGCGTTTCATGTAGTACTGCCGGTGATCAACTGTATGACGGAACTAAACACTGAAACCTAGGGAAAGCGCATGTTATTGCAAGCTCCCTGTAGCGCTCAGCTATTCAAAAATGTTGGGAATGGATGCAGCATCAGCGATGCATTTGCCTGGAGGTGGGGGCTTAACACAATTATTGATGCCTTCACAGCGTAGATGGTAGTGGTGTAATGGAGATGACAGTGGCAGTAGAGAGAAAACGCAAGCAGGCATGCGAATACGCCCGGGGATGGTGGAAGGAAGTGTTTATCTGGAGCGGTGTAGTAACGATTGGAGACAAATTTCACGGACGTCTGTAAGGCAGGTAGGCTGTGAAGGCGTGGTAAGAGGGAAAACTGCTCTTGCGTTGCGATTTGTAGTGTTGCCGACGGTTTATACAGCATAGAGGTAAACTGTCAGACGCCGCCTACATCCCATCAACCTACAGAAGCTCCGTGTAAACGACATTTTTTGCAGAGCCCCTGGGAGTGAAGACGAATACGTCCTCGCTTCTACCTACACACGAACAGCCTACGTAAAGCTGGCCGTGGGAAAAACACTGCTCTCCAAGGTGAATTCCCGTAACACGTAGTGTTTGGCCCTGTGATTTATTAATAGACAAAGTCTAACGGGAAACTACGACCGGCGGAATTTAAAGGCACATCTGAACCCGACGGCGATAGATGCTTGCGAGGTATGAATACAGTTTCACCCCTTCCGCAACCGGTAAGAATTGTCGCTTCAATTAAATTTGGTGCTAAAGACTTAATCCCCATGCGTGTACCATTGCACTGTTTCGGGGGAACCAGGTTACGCAAAGCATAATAGGCGCGCCCACTTTCAGTCTCAGTGTGTGAGGCGGAAGCCCAGCCGGTTCAAGGAATACAGAAGTTCGACCGGGTAGTCCGTAAGGTTGTCCAGGTCGGGCGTCCTGTCGAGGGATTTGTAGATGTAATCGTCCCCAGGAATGCACTGCAGAAGTTGCTCATTAATGCTAGTAATTGTGGTGTTTTTTGGATCAAGAACAGCTCTTTCAAAGAACCACTCAAGGTCACAGTAGTTGGCACTAAGATGCGAAAAGACGGCATCTCTGAGCTGTTGATGGGTGTCAACAACTGAACACTGTTCCCACGTTAATGTAGCCTTCTGCGTCTGATGGCGTTCGGCCCTCCCCGAGGGTTAAAAGGCACCTTGAAAAATCAGCGGACCCGTTGTCCCCAGTAGTATGAGCGCGCATGTTGGTGGTCAGATGCAATGACTGGACATGGGCCCAGAGGTTGGACGACTTAAGGCACGCACGAACAGCATCGGCCCTTGTCTCTTTAGGAATGACAGGCAGTGTTTGTCGAAAGTCACCTGACAGAAGGAAAGTCAAGCCACCTATGAGAGCAGTGGAGTCCCTAATGTCTTAAGGGACCTATTCAACGCCTCGAGTGCTTGTTTGTGAGCCATAGTGTACTCGTCCCACACTATGAGTTTATAACGTCTTAATACGTCAGCCTGACCCGAATCTTTTGAAATGCTGCAAGTTGGAATTTCGGCCTTGGCAAGGTCAAGCGGAATTCTAAAAATAGAGTCCGCCGACCGTCCGCACGGCAGCAATGTGGCCGCAATCCCGGATGAGGCAACAGCAAGCGCGATGTATCCGTGTCGCCTAATTTCAGCTAAAATGAGCGCCTCATTGTAAATAAGGTCCGTGTAGCTCAACTCGGCTAACGGACATTGCTGCTGGTATGAGCGTCTTTGTACTTAGCCCATAAATCGGGGGGTCACTTATTTCGCGTCTTACTATTAAGATCACGAATAAGGATCGAAGGGTCGCAGGTGCCTGTAAGAGAGTTCCCTCTGCCATAGCAGCATCCCATTGAGAATAATCCTCCAAAAGGCCATGTTTAAGGCAAGCCTGTCGGTAGGTGTTGCACACGACGCCGTCACCAGTACGAATGGCCTCGAAGCTTGTCGACCCAACAACCTCTTGAAGCAGAAGCCGGTGGAAGAAGCACTCCTGCTGATTTGGTGACCCAACCAAAACAGGTGTCAAACTTAATACCAGACTTCCTGCGACTCCAAATATTGTTCGCCCAAACGTAGTATGATGGAACTTGTGGATATAGCAAAATTCGAGCGAACTCGTCATGAAGGCGCAACTTAAAAAGATTGTTAAAGTTGTGTCTTTCGGGTTTTCGGCGATACTTACCGCAGTTCGTTCAGTGAATTAAATCCGCTGTCCGTTCTCTAAGGGTACTGCCAGCTGTACGATTGCTGGATGCCTCTGGTGAATTGGGAAGCCGAAAACGCGCGAAAAAGCTTCATTGCTTCTGAGGTACCGCCCAGCCAAATACTGCGAAACTTCGTCTCGGCCGTTGTCCCCCTTAACGCCGAACATGGCGGCATCGCTCCACTTGTTAACGTACTTATATATGTATTTAATGGAGAGGACGGAATTACAGAATATTTTTAGGAGACGTGGACAGTAGGGGACCACCCAACTGTTGTCAACACGGTTCCCCCACAGCTTGCATCGTTAGCCCACCCCTGGCCGGAGCCCTTCGCCTGTACAAAGGATATCCGTCCCCACCGGTTTGTGTCTCATTAACAAATGTCTTAGGAAACTCCTTAGAGCTGGGTGCGCCGTTTTGACAGCAGGAGCATGCCTCGTAGCCTGGACCGCATGGCCCATGGACCATGTGGGATCTCACAACCTCAAATAGGTACCTGTCCTCATCTGGATCCGGATTTTCGGCAGAAATGACACTGTCAATTTGACTGGCGTCAATTTTTGTAGAAAGCCAAATGAGTATGTGGGCATGGGGTAGTCCACTTTTTTGCCACTCAACAGTGTTCATGTTACATCTAACATGCCCGACAATCTGCCCCTTCACTATTAAGTCCATAAGTTTTCCCAGTTTTAAGCGGAATACGCTGGCTGTAATGTCATGTCTGTGAGTGTAATCCTGTCCGGGTAGGAGTTCACGCGTTTATCTCAACCCATTTGGGGTTGCAGGTAAACGTTATAAATAAGTCTAACGTATGTCATAGCGTCCTGCGTGCGTTCATGCATGTAACGCGGCCCCTCAGTGTAGGTAGAGGGCAGAATGCACAGCTTCCCTGGGTCGCGGGGATTGACTTCATTTCGAAGGCTGTCGCGTAAGTGTACGTAGGAGTCTGAGCGAAGCTGTTTCTGATGATTCCGTATAAAACAAAGCCTCTCCGATTCAATCTTAGCGGCTATGTCAACTGCAAAATCTGTTGGAAAAGCTCCCTATGAAGTAGGTTGAAGTCTCCATCCCTAACCATGAACTGGTATGAGTAGAAGGCCTTGCACGATAAGGCTTTGGGAGACGTTGTAGATTGGCCACTTGGAGTATGAAGGGGAGTACCGAAGTGGTAGCCATCGTCACCATAAGGGAAAAGTAAAGGGTACTGCAATGCGTCATATGATCGATGGTCCTGCGAAGAGCGCCGCCTCTTCATTTGAGGACAATATCGCGAGTGCGGTTTTGCTCCCCATGTATAATAGCGGTCACTTCGTTGCACGCAGGAGCATTGTAGCGGCGTTCGTGTTCATCATAAGGCCGTTTGTCGGCGTCAATTACAATGCTGAAGGAAGGAAAGGGAGCATTTTCCAAAGCATATTTGAAACTGCGAATGTAGCTGTTAACCTCGTGAAGCATGGCCTGAAGTAGTAGCATGACGTCCCTGCTAATCCGGGTTTAGGCCTGTAGGTTGTAGTCTGCAATAAACTACAGTTGAAGGAATTTAGGCGTAGAGGTCTCCTCAGGCAGCAGAGACCCTATGCGGGGGTATACCTGCCCCTGTACTTTCAAAGTGGGCATCCAACCCTCTTCTCGAACCACCAAATTAAGTCATTTGAAAGAAGTTGTTGTATTGTCTAATTGTTTTAAGGAAGTGGTTGGAGTCGGGATGGAAGCCGGCTATTAGTCGCCTCAACGGGGTCGATGTTTCATGTAGAGGTGGCAGTCGAACTTTGCCGGAGGATCAGCACAGACCGGCAGGCTCCCCGGTCCATTTGCGGGCGTTGCAAATTTGATGTCGTCACGCGTAGTTAAGTTAATGCCGGGGTCATAATTGAAAGCCAAGAAAGACCAAAAAGAGCGGTGTCTCAGCAGCCCTAGCGCTCGCTGTTGCAGCAGCGTCCCTGGATTGACGGGCGCGCCTGCGGGCAGGTGTCTCGATTGCACTCGACCTGGCAGTGGTGGCAGCATTCATAGTATTTTGCACAGACCTACGGAACGGTGTCTCAGCAGTGCTAGCGCTCGCTGTTGCAGCAGCGTCCCTGGATTTACGGGCTCGCCTGCAGTCAAGTGTTTTTATTGCCTTTGATTTCTCAGCGGCCGCAAGGCGCTGAATGTCGCCGTCGAGGCGTATGCGGCGAGCTTGGGGAGTTTCAGATAAGCGCCCAGCGACCATCTCTTTGGACCCTTAAAGTTTCTGGCAGCACAAGTCGCTGCAGCGTTGCGGGAATTGCGGGTTGCCCGCTGCAGCTCTGTCTTGGACTCTCTCGACCTAGCTGTTACAGCAGCGTCCCCGGATTGACGGGCGCGCCTGTGGTCAAATGTTTCAGCTGCCCTCGACCTGGCAGTGGTACAACATTCTTAGCATTTCACACAGACCTACGGAGCGGTGTCTCAGCAGCCCTAGCGCTCGCTGTTGCAGCAGCGTCCCTGGATTAACGGGCGCGCCTGCGGGCAGGTGTCTCGATTGTCCTCGACCTTGCAGTGGTGGCAGCATTCATAGTATTTTGCACAGACCTACGGAACGGTGTCTCAGCAGCGCTAGCGCTCGCTGTTGCAGCAGCGTCCCTGGATTTACGGGCACGCCTGCAGTCAAGTGTCTCTATTGCCCTTGATTTCTCAGTGGCAGCAGCGTTTCTTACGATACGAAGAAGCCTTTGATGATGAGTCTCGGAAGCCCGAGATGCAGAGGCGGTTGCTGCAGCCTGTGCGTACATTCTCGACCCTTGTGCATTCTTGAGCCTTGATCGCAACGAAGGCCTGTAGGCAGCTTTCCCAGGCCAGCAGGTGGTACTCTCCTCTTGTGACTGTGTGAGGGCACTGCGTTGAGCGACCTGTGATAGTCGCATTGTAGTCTGCTCCTGGGACTCACGGGCCATTCTTGCCCTCATAGCGGACGCTCTTTTTGGTGTCATGGGGAAAAGTGATGCTAGTAGTGGTTGATTAGTGTTGCTCAATTGCAGGAGTACAAAGTCTAACTTAGTATCGCAAAGCGTGAGCCAGAATCGGAAAGGCAGGCATTTAAGTAAAACAGCTGAATAAATTGTTTATGGTAGTTGGAAAAATGGAGTTAAACAGACAAACGGAAAACAAAGACGTAAGAAACAACTTGCGGTAAGAGAAACGATCAGTTGAAGGACCTTTTCGTATCAACCGGATGGCGGCGTAACAGGAGCAGAAATGAGACCTTCGTCTCACAGCTATGAAGTATTACTGGCCAATCGGTTGTGACAATCAGCGAGCGTCCTAGGGTCTCGAACACCAATCAGCGACCGCGTACAGCACTCAGCCAATGAGATACCGCTATGTGAAACATGGTCACGCGTGTGTGAATAACAATCATCTGTAAAGTATGTAGTGTAGACGTCTAAGTTGAACATACGTTTGATTGCTGTATTCGCAAATTCCGATGAAGACATTATGGTATCGACTTCCCTCAGGTATTAGTTGGGCACAAACGAGCTCACAGGGCAAAAGTTTTAATTGTCGTGACTAAAGCCGATAAAGTTAATCAAAATCCCAAGCAAGTTGCGCAAAACATCGCCAAATTCAGGTAAACTCGATTTGAATGGAAAGTCAAAATGAGTATGATTTCATCGATTTTTATCCAATAATTGAAACCGATATTGAAAACGAAAGTCAGGACCTTAATACTGTCGGTAAATCTTTGGCTCAACGGGAATTTTGCTGAAAATTCTTCGCCATTTGCGAAAAATATAGCCAAAAATCAGCTAGACTGGACTTGAATCGGATGTCCCAAAGTGATCGATTGTATCGATTTCTTCAAATAATTGACATCAATATTGAAAATGAATGTCAGCAACTCATAACTGTGGATAAAAACAATGCTCAACGTAATTTTGGTGAAAATTCTTCGCCATTTGCGAAAAATATAGTCAAAAATAAGCTTGACTGGATTTGAATTGGAAGTCAAAAGTGCCATGATGTTATCGATTTTTTCCGATAATTGATACTGATATTGAAGAAAAAGGTCAGCAACTTATAACTTGATAAAAATAATGCTCAACGTGACTTTCGTGAAAATTCCTTGCAGTTTGCGAAAAGCAGAGCCAAAAATCAGATACATTGGATTTGAATCGGATTTCCCAAAGTGATCGATTTTTTCCGATAACTGATATCAATTTTTAAGAACAAAGGACAGCACCTCAAAACTATAAGCAAGGACATGGCTCAACGTGAGTTTGGTGGATATCACTTGTAATTTGTGAAAACTATCACTGAAAAACAGATGAATTTTTTTAATCAATATTCGACCCCCTATCGGTTTTATCGATTTTTTTTTTCAAAATCGGAGGAACAATAGAAAAATCTGAAGACGTCAAGTAGGAATGCCGTAAATTTCTGATCTGTGTGTGAATTTTCATGCCAATCGGACGAATGGTTTGCTCAGGATGAGGTAACAAGATGACAGACACACAGACACACTAACAGAATGCCATTTATAGATACAGATATGAAGAAAAATATACTGAAAAAACAAACAAAAATCCTAATATGCGATTATGCTGTTTTAATGTTTACAAACATTAAAACAGCATAATCGCATATTAGGACTTTTGTTTGTTTTTTTCAGTATATTTTTCTTCATAATGTCGGATCTATATCCATATATTTGCTTAGATACACACATATATATATATATATATATATATATATATATATATATATATATATAGTAGCATGGCCCGGCGTTGCCCGTGCTTGATTCAAAAATCGTACGACTCATACAGCAACCGCTATCAATTGACTTAAAATATTTTTGCCCTTCCTTGCCTTTAAAGGAGTGCCCTTTGCCATGCTGATGTTGCTACATGCCTTACTTGTTGCCTATCTCACACCGCGAATTTTTCTAATCTCTATACTAAACATTAAATCTGTTACGAAAAAAGAACTAAACAAAATGAACACAAAACGATCAGCTTTAAAAAAAAAAGGACTCGTAACTGGAAAAACCGAATGAAAAAAGAATGTTAACAACAAACACTTTTTTTACACCCAACCCAGTTCTGAGGAATCAGAATTAACGTTGAGTTTAAGCAAGCGAATGAGCTAATTGGAGTAAAGTGCCATGCAGATTTAAATTTTTCCCACTTGTGACGAATGTAGCTATTGATTTTATTTCTTTTTGGCATGCTAGCATGCTAGTTAACATTCGTGTCAGTCAGCTGTTGGCTCTCACGCTGACCAATAGAATCTTCCTGCCTATACGTGGCAGCCAGCTATTGGCTCTCATTCTGGCCAGTAGAAAATGGCCGCAAACTACATGAAAACTGCCATAGAAGCATGAAATGATTATTTCCACTATCGATGGGAGTTGGGAAATGCAAAGTCGGTCTTGGCCTTCCCGCCAACTTGCAGCCTGTGAATGTAAATGTTGGTGCAAATCCGTCGAAAATTGCGACCGTGCCTTCGTTACACACACACATCCTGCCTCATACATATATATATATATATATATATATATATATATATATATATATATATATATATATATATATATATATATACATATTAACGTATCTGCGCTCTTAATTAATACAAACTGCTTTCCAAAATATGCAGTAAACGTGATTGATCAAGCAGGAAAAGAATAGTGTAGATATTAACATTCTGGAACTGTGTGATGCACACAGTATCAAATTTGCAAGCAGAGAAAAATAAAAGTGGAGTAGGGTTAATAGTAGATAATATCATGAAGAAATGTGTTTGTTTTAGTTGTCAAGTTCCGAAAGACGAATCCAATGGTGCACAGTAAAAGACCACACCGCCTGGTTTCAAAAACATACAAGATGCTTATGGACAATGAGAAGCCTGTGGGAGACATTAAGAACTACTTTGTTTGCATAATTATCAAAGGAAAGTTAAGAAACCCAGTTTTACACTATAAAATATACCCAAGTGCCTAGTATGGAAGTGATCACATTTTAGCCGTATGCTGCTTAATAGTAAAACTGCAGAAACTAAAGAAAATCAAAGCAATGCTGAAACTACAATGTGACAGATACAATTTGCAATGAGAATTATACATAACTTGTTCAAATGGAACACGTTCAGAGAATTACTTGTGACACCGGCGAATGAAATAAGAGAAAAAAGGAGTGATGAAAATTTTGAGATGATGAAAAAGAGACAACACACTGCCAAGGAATGGTACAAAGCACAACACACAGAAATTAGAAACAAATGAAAGTTATTACCTTACTCAACTTTCAACCTGTAATTACCCCCTCAATGGACAATGTTTAACTAGTAGTATCATATATAATGCAGAGATTTAATTTACAGAAATGCTCACTATGATATATTCGTTCCGAGGAATGCAAATTTAAACAGGGGCATTGTAACCACATGATATATTTGATGCCGAGTTATTATCGCAATAGGTCCGTCTTGTTTAAATACGTTCGGAAAATTTAAGAGAATAAAGATGTCAGCGCAAATATAAAGTCTTCAAATTGATGTTTCTATTATTTGGCAGAGTTTGTTGTTTGTGATTCTGTAGGGCCAGTCTACAAGGTCAGATGAAGAGCTGCTTAATTCAAGACTCACAGGGTTCATTTGATTAAAGCCATTTTTAATGATTCATCTAAGAAAACGGTTTTTGACAGTTTTGACATTTGTAAACAAACTGGACACCTGGCATGACACGGAAATGTGAATCTATATTCGCTAAGGCTATTTAAGAACACAACTTGATTTCTTAGATTAAAAAAGGGCAAGGCTACACAGGATGAACATTTTTAAATCGTGCAAAGAGAAATTGACAGTATTGTTCTTCCCAAGCCCCAACCAAATATTAAATACAAGATTAGATATATTTTCTGGATGTGCACATGACGAAAAATATATATTAGCTATATATTGCGGGTTCATAAATCATTGTTGTCCATTTGCATTTAAATAGGAAAATTTCTAGCGCCATTTAAGATATAAATATATTAACCATTTGAAAACAAATTCGTATTTTGAGGTACGAATAAAGACAATTACGGATCTGTTTCATCGTTGTTTCTCAACCTTTTCTTTCTTGTGCCCCAATTTTGGTGCCAAAAAATTTAGGTACAAATTTAAACACAAGTCTAGATCTGATGAGGCGGTTCAGTAATGTGACTCGAGTTCTAAGATTAATTTTTAATTTTATAATGTTTTATGGTGTTATACAAAATTGTCTCTAGCCGACCATGTGTTGAATTTCCATTTCTTCTATAATAAATTTGTTGTAACTGATCAATACACCGAAGTATTTTGAAGTGTTTAGTATTTATTAATTCCACACTCGTTAAAGAATGTTGATTTTTTGGTTCAAGTTCATTTTATACCAAGTAGAATACTTATCACCAGCAACTTAATCAGCAACTATGAATACCTATATCATCAGCGTATTCCCACTCATCATCAGTATACTGGTCTCAGGATAGATAGATAGATAGATAGATAGATAGATAGATAGATAGATAGATCAGACCAAATTCAAATCGGTGAAAAGGCATCATTTCCTGAGCAAGTCATTGTTCAGATACTTTTCCACCATTACTGTGGCAACTTCTTTTCATTGAACTAATGAATACTCTGGGAAACTGGCACTGTTCTCTCTTAATAGGAATAAATTAGATAAAAATTTGGAGAGGAAAAACAATTTTTAATTGTCATCTTGACAACATTATATCTTTATATATATATATATATATATATATATATATATATATATATAATAGTCGTCAATATATATATATATATATATATATATATATATATATAAATAAATTCCCAAGATGATAGGTAGAACTCAATGCCCAGGACAGAGTAAGAATATGATATAAAAGGCTCAAACACTAATATTATATGGTTATAATTTATTACATTGGAATCGTTATCACGATCCAATTCGTCAGACCTACAAATTCAAAAAGAAATCAGAAAATATAACTCCGGGTATAAAAAACAAAGTTTTAGTGAGAGTGTATGTGTGGGAGTGGGTAACAAGTGTGAGATGGAGATGTATCAAATCTCTAGAGAGAGGTCTAACAGAAGAAAGAAGGACAGGATGGCCTAAAGTTGAAGGTGGGGATTAAAATTTAACAGAGAGAAGTTTTAAAGAGAGGAATTAAATAACGGATTAAATGAGTGAAATAAAGATAAATATGAATTATTTTTCGATGCATAATTCGCTACCGATTCGCTTATCTAAATTAAAATTTTAAAAACAGATACCAGAAACGTGTGTATATATTTGAGGTGACACTACGCAGAATAAAAAACGATATGATCTAAACTTAAAATCCAGAAGATGAGAGAGAGAGGAGGAAGAAAAAATTGTGTGGGGGCTAAACTAAAAACGAAGGGCAATGTGTAATCATGATAATTCGACAAAGCAATTAATATCACCTACAGCTTACAAATTTAACATAAACATATAAAAATTAACGAATATTTAATCTAGTAAGGACCTACTATTTATATGCTCAAAAACACATACGTAGATACACACATACACAACAACATATCTGTATCTACTCGCACATACATACATATACGTGTGCATATATATATATATATATATATATATCAATACACATACACTCATGCATACATATACACATACACACATATACACATAGACATACACATATGTACATATAAACATATATACATAAAACCTTACACACATCCATACATATACATACACACACTCATCTAAACAAATATACAACGTATCTATATCTATACACATACACACACACACATATATATATATATATATATATATATATATATATATATACATACATATATATATATATATATATATATATATATATATATATATATATATATATATATATATATATATATATATAAATTAGAAGGTAAACAAACATTCATCCATCCATACATACATTTAACATATAAAAATAGATGGGTAGATTTAAACTAATTTGTACTTAAAAAACTACCGAGGAAGAAAACGTTAACAATATTAAAAACCCACAGAGTGATTAACGTGTATATATCTCTTAAGTCTACATATATACCTAGGTATATAAAAATATCAGAAAACTATCAGATTTTGTATATCAGTTATTTAAGAAAACTTTTTACCTACTGTATAGATCACACCGATCGCGGAAGTTATTAGGGGGTCTCGCTCTTGATAAGAATCTCCATTCCAAATACGGGGTTAGCCCCTTATCTACCAGATCCCAGTAGTGTTTGGATAAGGAAGTTTGATTTTTAAGGTCTCGATATTTAAAAGAGTGTCTATGGTTGTATAGACGCTGCTTCCAATTACCAGCGGATATACCTATGTATCTTTTTTTCTGGTTGATATTTTCTCCGGGGAAGGTTGTTGCTTCATATATTACATTCTCATACATACATTTTCTTCCGATTGGACAATTAGCTCTCCTCCTACAATTGCAGGTGGGGCTCCAAGATCGAGTTTCACTATTATGGTAGTTCTTAAGTATTTTACAATTGTGTGAAGATATAATTTTCTCCATATTACTTACACATGATTAACTAATTTTCAGTGTGTTCCTATTGAACATTTTATATAGTGGATGTTTATTATGAAAGTGATTGTCTATTAACCTTAGGAAGAAACTTCCTATATCAATGTTGGAAAGCCTGCAATACGGTGGGTTAAACCATATTACTTTCCTCTTTCTGTTTTTAGATCTATTATTACTATGATTTTCTAGTTCTTCATTATTGTTATATTCCTATATAAAACCACTATTTTTGAGATTTTCATTAAAGATTTTTGGGGGATGTGATCTATTACAGATTTCAGTGGTTAGAGTGGACATTGATGTATAGGGGTGTCTGATCAACTTTATGGAAGGGCTTAAAAGTTTCATTAGGGAGGTTGAGAGTGATATCTAAAAAGTTCACTATTTTAAGGTTGGAAGATATTTCAATCTAAATTACGGTTATGATTCCAATGTAATTATAACCATGGAATATTAGTGTTTGAGCCTTATATATATATATATATATATATATATATATATATTAAAATACACAAATATACTGTTTAGGGGCAGAAACATTGTAATGTGTTAATCTCCTATATGAGTGAAGTGCGTGTAATGTAATGGTTATCAGTGCGGAAATGGAAGCAGAATTCTGAGTTTAGATTTCAACCGGATTCGTTGCATTCACTTTCGCACAAATGCCCTTCGGGAAAGGTATCTTCTCCAATGAAATAATTTGTACTTTTATGTATAGCGAGTAAGCATGAAAGCAATTAAGTCCCAATTTTCAATTTCAGATTGATATTCAGTATTTTTTCAGTAATTATAGCAATTTGCAGTGTCAAGAGATTATTTGCAAGAACTAGAATTTAGTATTATGGCTCGTAAAAAAGAACTAACAATGAATGAAAAGAACTATATAATCAAAGAAATTAGCAAAGGAAAGTCTTCGCTTCAAATTTCTGAGGATTTGAAAAGGGATCATTGAATAATCAAGAAAATATGTCAAATGGGAATTCAACCCAGGAAAAAAAAAAAAAGTCAGGCTGAATTCAGGAATTTAACAAAGCGAGATCTATCACATATCCGAAGAGAATTAATAAGAAACCCAAATGCGTCAAGTGCGTTCATATTTGAGGCCGCTGGAGCTCCTATGGTGTCAAGGGCAACAAGGTGTAAAGCATTAAGGAAGTTTGCTGATGTAAAAAATCAAATAAAGAAACCCATTTTAACAAAAAAACATAAGGAAAGAAGATTGCAGTGGGCAAAAAAATACATGAAAACTGATTTCAGTAAAAAGCTTTTTACAGATGAATCAAGGATCACCCTCGATGGGCCCGATGGATGGGCTCGAGGATGGGTTTGCAAGCAACATGACTCAAGAAAATTTTTTAAACGCCAACAAGGCGGGATCATGATATGGGCTGGGATTATTGGTAATGAGCTCGTGGGTACATTTAAACTGAAAGACGGTGTTAAAATGAATTCCAAAAGTTACTGTGATTTTCTAGAGCAATATTTCTTTGAATGGCTTGATAACCACTCTTTAGCCAAATGTAGATCTATGATCTTTATGCAAGACAACGCACCAAGTCATACATCAAAGTTTACTAAATCCTGTTTGAATGAAAAGGGATTTGTTGAAAATTCTCTTATGGACTGACCTTCAAATAGCTGTGACTTGAATCCCATTGAGAACCTGTGGGGCATCCTCAAGAGAGATATTTATTCTAATGGAAGGCAATTCAACAGCAAATGTGACCTCTGGGAGGCAGTTAAAGTTGCTGCAAACAACTTACCAGCCGCTAAAATTGCAAATCTAACATCAGATGTTGACAATAGTCTGCTAAGAGTTATTGAAAAGAAAGGAGCATTTGTGCAATAAATTTTAGGAGGTTCTTATTATTTTTGTTAATATATCATTTATTTTTAAAATAAAATGTTATTTTCTATGTTTTTCCTTTAAGAAATTGAAGAATTTGTTCTAAAATCTTTTCATATTATTTTTTTACATTAGTTTTACAAGGTATAATAATGTAAAAGTATCAAAATAAATAGTTGCAAATAAACTACTTACAGTCAAATTAGTCTGTTTTGTTAACTTAGTAAAATTTTTCCAACCAAAAACAATAGTCTTCTCTATCACTATATATCTTAGTTAATAATATTGAGTAGAATCTAAACATCATAATAGGACTTTTAACATTAAAGACGAAACTCTTTATACCAATTCATAACTTGCATATAATCTCTAGACGCAGTTTAGCTTGCAGAAAGGACATAATATAAGTATATGCACACCCACCTACACCCCACATACACGCGCGCGCACACACACACACACACATATATATATATATATATATAGAGAGAGAGAGAGAGAGAGCAGGAAGAGAGATGCATGTATAAAAGTGTGCAAACTTCTAGACCTCTGTATTCCCGCGTGTATCTGTATAAGAAATGGAATGGAGGACTATTCTTTTCTTTTTTTCTTTTTTTTTTTTTCAATTCCTATCGTTTTCACAAAAAAGACAGTTATTCGATCGATCGCATTAGTAATGATCAAAGGGAATCTACAGAAAAGTGAACGAGTGATAAGCGCAAAAAACATTCTCCTGCCTCGGTTTGTTTCGCTAATAAAACATCATCAATCGATATTCCAGCCTTTTTACCTTGTTATGATAGACGTGTCATATTTTTCGCTCGCTCTAGGCAGGAAAAAAAGACCCAACGATGCATGAAAAAACCTGTACTCGCTCTGAGCCCTGTTTCATCATATAACCTTGCTCTGCTAAGAAATGTGTGGAGCTAGGAAGTAACTTCCAGTATATCTTGACTAAATACCATCACAAAGTAACTAACTTTTAGTTATTCCCCTGTGCTATGTTTTTCATTGATTTCGTGTTCTTTTTGTTCTTGCTTCTGGCTTTAAAAAGCGAAACAAAGATTAGACGTATTGGAACACATGAAAAAGAATAAAAGCTATTTTATAAAGGGAACTAACTCTATATGTACAAAGATGAAAGAGTTATAATGATGCCCCTGCAATGTAATATATGATAATTACAAATACGTGCGTGCGGGTGTGTCTGTGCGTGCATATGACTATGAATGCTTTTATTCTATCGAAATGACCATTTGGGCATGTGCAACGCTAGTAAATGATCATTATTAAGTTACGAGTACAAAAATTTTCGTACGTTTATGCAACTGCATAAATCTGTAATTTGTAAATGTTCATGAATGTAAATGAAAATATTATAAGTTAGTAAATATTTGCAATCTATATGTTATTGTATATAACTGCCTGAATATAAAAGGAATTGTTCGAGGTTATATGTGTATGTATATACAATCTACGTGTATGAAGGTAGAGTTTAATAAGGTGAAGTTTAAATGGATGTGGAAACTGTTTTATTATATGCGTGACTTGTGAAGTGTATTCGTTATAATTTCCTCAATATATATGAAGTTTTTATTCATATCAAATTTATTTTCAATTTTTAGTGCTTTATTCTAAACTTATTTCATGTAAACATCTAAAATCTATCTATGACTACTATAATGTTGTTATTATTATTATTATTATTATTATTATTATTATTATTATCATTACAACAAAAGCTAAGTCACGAATACATGAAATCCAATATACCCATCATGACAAGCAGGGTGAAAAGGACGTACCAGGAACAGGCATTACAGCCAAATGTGTGCAGCATGGTGACATGTTTTGATAAAATAATCGTATAACCTTGCAGGTAGGATCCAGTTAAAAATACCTTCTGGTTGAGTAATCCAGTTACCTTTTGACGGTATTCCCAAGTATTTTGATGTAACTCCCAAGCCGCTTTGACTGTCTCATCCTTCAAACACGAATAAAACAACCTTCTCGAAACCCAATTTTCGACGATATTTATCTACTCCCTCCGAGTCTGATAATGACCCAAAGGTAAATTTAACTGCATTAAAGTTGTCAATGTTCTCGCTCATGAGTTTCTTATGTATTGTTTTTCGTTTCTGTTATCAAAGAACTGTTTCATCAAATATGCCGTCATAGTTATGGAATAAACTTTAGTCGATTTTTCTCTAATGATTTTTGCTCGTATGTGTAAAGTCCTTTTTTAAATCAGCGTGTGGAGGAGACCAATCAGAATAATTACAATCGGTTTAATTTAGACTGGAGCAACACATTAAAGGTAAATTACTATTAATAAAAACGAGAGTCAATTGCTCAAATGGTGGATACATATCGAGATCCTGTTACTATTGAGGTATTATTTTAGAGTAAGCACTAAAGTCTCTAGAGACACTTGAATACTTTTCGAGGGAAATTAAACAATATCTTACTGTACTGCTCAAAACAGGTTTAAGCATTTAAAATGTCACTTGAAATGTGGCCAGATGAGGCCAGCAATTAATTATTGATTATGGGGCTTAGAAAGGAAATGTGGATCATCTGAACTCAAAGGCCTCCAGAAAAGTGACGATCATTAAAAGATAATATATCTAGAGAATTAGATACGCTTCGAAAATTATAGATGAGTTACCGAGATATTCCCTATAAGTAAAAAAGAGAACTAAAATACTGTTGATATAGGCTAATGATACTCAAAAATTCTAATTCCCAACCAGAAGGATTTGAAGGAACAAGACAATTCTTCACTATTTTCCAATATAGTCCCCCTTGACATCAATACATTTGGTCCACATTAAGCATTGCAATCCCATCACATACGAAGGTAACGTCTTGGTCCTCAAAAAATCCTCCACAGCACCTGTGATCTCATCATTGTTTCTAAAATTTCGACCACGCAGGTGGATTCTGAATTTAGGAAACCGGAAGAAGTCATATGGAGCTAATTCAAGTGAGTAAGGGGGATGGGGTAGCAATTCAAAGCCACACTTGGATGCTTCAGTTACTGCAATCTAGGCAGTTTGAACGGGCGCGTTATCCTGGAACAAGATCATATCTGCCTTCAGCTTTCTTCTGCGTTTCGACTTGTTGTCTTAATTATGTTACCATATTTTTCAGGTAGTCTATCATGATTACGCCTTCAGAATAAAAAAAACAGAAGCTATCACCTTGCCACAAGACGCTGCCTGTTTTAAGTTCTTCGGGGTTAAGTGTTTCTACTGTTTGCTCTGAATCTTTAATTCAGGCTCGAAGTGGTGATCCCAGATTTCATCTTGAGTTACTCATCTACGGTGGAAATTCTTAGGGTCAGCGTGGAAGCAAGTCAGAAGTTTCCTGGAAATGTCAGCCCTTTTCAGCTTCTGCTCTGGTGTCAACATGCTTGGGACCAATCTTACAAACAGATTACTCATCTCCAAGATCTTAGTTAAAACAATATGGGCCGAACGAGAACTAATGCTTAAGACGTGTCATCGAAAACCACACGGTTGAGGATGTCAACTTGCTCATCAGTGGTTGAGGTTTTTGGACGACTTGACCGAGGGTTATCTTCTGTCCTGTCCCTGCCCCACTTAAATTCCACTGCCCACTTTTTCTCAGTTGCATAATGTTAAAAATTGTCGAACCCCTGATTATCAACCATAAGAGACAAAAATACTAACTCTCTCCAAAAAGGGATCTAAGGAGGGGGTGTTATGGGCTCCACCCCTTTTTCATACAAGTGAACTCGACCAGTGTGTACTTGGGCTGCTGCCGTTAAATACCCAAAGTCAGTCAGAGTAGAGAGAGCAGTGATTGTGATTGAGTTGGAGGTAGAGTAATAGTGTGAGGTAACCGCTTGTAGAAGTCACAGTTGCGAGCACGTAGACTCTAAGGAAATCCTACTTCGAGACTGGATTTACCAGATTGTATATATATATATTGTTATTGCTACTAACCACGTTTCTGGATTTACTAACCGTGTTGCCAATTGTATTATTGTGTAAATACATTTATTTGTTATATTTCATTCCTGCGTTTGTCATTCATTCGAGACCGGATTTCAACCCACGCGGAAAAGAAAAAATCAATAAAAGAAAAATCTTCCCTCATCATCCAACAAGCAAATTGGCACACACACGATTCGAACTTACACGAGAAGAAGAAATAGAAAAATCCCCCCTCATCCACAACAAATTAGCGACAAACAGTTACGAAGAGTAAAAATACGTAAAATTGAGTTATCATGTAAGATTTTAAAAATATGATCAACAATTACAACTACAAGAAAGAATGGAAGAAAAATGGCAAAAGCAATTAGTAAGACAAATAGAGCTTCAGGAACTAATATTGAAAGTAGCGGGCAACAAGCAATTAGATATTGAAAAAGAAGCAACTTTTTCGCAAGACGCAGTGTGGAATACCATAGAGATTTTCAAATATTCTCTAGATGAGGACAAAAATTTTGGAGACTACTTCAGAAGACATGAAGATATGTTTAACATCGACTGTCAAAATTAGACAGAAGCAAAAAAGCTACGTCTATTGCTTAGAAAATTGGGAACTGAAGAATATACAAAGTTCGTGGATTATATCCTGCAAAAAAAGACGAACGAATTAACATTTGACGAAGCAGTGACATGTCTTAAAGAACTCTTCAGCCCCAAAACATCACTCTTCCACAGGAGGTGGAAATGCCTTAACCTGGTAAAAGGCGATAATGAGGATTATTCCACGTTTGCCGCAATCGTAAATAAACATTGTGACGACTTCAAACTAGCGGAATTAACCCCGGACAATTTCAAATGCCTCATCTTTGTTCAAGGGTTAGTTTCTACAAAAGATAGGGAAATGCGCAGAAGAATGCTTGCAAAATTACAAAATGAACCGGGTCTAACATTACAGCAATTATCGGAAGATTGCCAGAGATGTCTAAGTATAAAGAAAGACGCAAAGGACATTGAGGAATCAGCTGTTTCTCATATACGTAAGTTAAACAAAGATCTACGTTCTTCACCCTCCCCAGAAAGAAAACTAAAATTTTACGACAATGAAAAAAGATTCTCACCTTCCCCGGAAAGAAAAAGAAAATTTTATAATAAGAGGAAAAGTACAACATACAGGACAAATTATGACGAAAATCAAAGTAAATATAAGCCCCCATCAGCATGTTATCGATGTGGGGGACTACATTGGAACATGGATTGCCTCTTTAGATATAAAAACTTGAATGTGGAAAAAAGGGTCACAAGGCATCCCAATGTAGAAATAGAAAAGATACTAACAAAATAAGATGCATAACGATGACAACACTAACGTAAGGAAGTATGTGGAACTGGAAATATTAAATAAAAAGATTAAATTACAACTGGATTCGGGTTCCGACCTCACGATAATCAACTTACAGACATGGAGAAAACTCAACAGACCTACTATGTTACACACAAAAAAAAATTGCCAAGTCGGTTACAGGCAAACGAATAAAATTTGAGGGAGAAATAATCGTGAATGTTAAATTTCACGGCAAAACAAAAAAACTTAAGATATACGTCATGAAAGATACTGAAAATCTAGTAGGTATCGACTGGATGCAGAAGTTCAATTTTTGGGACCTACCTATCAAATCCTTTTGCAAAAGGTTAGAGGTTGAACCACCAGATACTATAAAATTAAAGAAAGAATTATATAACCAATTTCCTGAGGTATTTTCGAGCGGGTTGGGACGATGCAACAAATTTAAGGCCAAAATTGAATTAAAAGAAAACGTCCAACCAATTTTTAAAAAGAAGCGAAATGTACCGTTCGCTACTATAGAAAAAATAGACAAAGAATTGGAGATACTTGAACAAACTGGGATTCTATCAAAAACAGAATTTAGCGAGTGGACAGCGCCGGTGGTTTATGTAAAAAAGAAGTCAGGAGAAATTCGCGTATGCGCAGATTTTTCGACGGGACTCAACAAGACAATAAAAGACCATCATTACCCACTACCAAGCCCAGAGGAGATATTTACAAAGCTCAACGACGGTAAGATATTTTCAAAAATATATCTTAGTGAGGCTTATCTACAAATTCCACTACAAGAAGAGAGTACGAAAATTATTTGCATTAATACACACAAATTGTTGTACAAATTCAACAGACTACCATTCAGAGTAAAAGATACACCAGCAATTTTTCAGCAAAGGATGGACACAATGCTCACGGGCCAGAATTTTGCTACGGCTTACCTGGATGATATTCTAATTAAGAGCGACAATGTTGAAGAACACACATCACACATAAAGGAAGTTTTCAGAAGACTTCAGGACTTTGGGTTCAAAGTAAAAGGAGAAAAGTGTGAATTTTTTTCCTAAATGAAATTAAATATTTAGGACAGATAATAAATGAAAATGGCAGGAAACCAGACCCAAAGAGGGCATCGGCAATTAAAAATATGCCTGAACCAAAAAATGTTGCAGAACTACAAATTTTCCTGTGGCTAGCTAACTACTATGGCGAATTTATTGATAATATGCATAAACTGAGGGCTCCACTAAATGAGTTACTAAAAAAGGAGAATAACTGGAATTGGACAGCCTGTAAAAAAGCATTTAAGGAAATAATACAAAAATTAACTTCGGAGTTAGCATTGACACATTTCGATCCCGAACTCGAAATCATTATTGCAAGTGACGCGAGCTCACATGGGGTAGGTGCGTGTATTTTACACAAGATGCGGAACGGTACAAACAAACCTGTTGCACACGCATCTAGATCATTATTATCGGCGGAGATAAACTATTCACAGATCGAAAAGGAGGCATTGGGCATAATTTTTGCAGTAACTCGTTTTCACAGATATATTTATGGGAGAGAGTTCACGCTCCAAACGGATCACAGACCATTTCTTACGATTTTCGGTTCAAAAAAGGTCTACCAGTCTATACAGCAAACAGACTTGTAAGATGGGGAACTGTGTTACTAAACTACAATTTTAAACTGGAGTTCTTACCATCAAAGAAAATAGGACACGCTGAAGGACTATCGCGATTAATACCTGCGAAAAGCGAACCGTTAGAAGATTCGGTAATGGCGGCATTACAAGCTGAAGATGAAATTAGTAAGGTACTATGCAATATAATAAAGGAACTACCTGTAACGCTGCTAGAGATAAGACGAGAAGCAGAAAGAGACGAATTTACCAAGAAAAAAATAGAAGAGAAAGTGAGGAATTTAGCAGACAGTTTCTCAATCTGTGACAACATATTATTGGATAACGAGAGAGTAGTAATACCGAAGTCACGAAGAAGAAGGATCTTGAAAGATTTTCACTTAGGACATCCCGGAAAAAGCAGATGAAATCACTTATGAGAAGTTTTGTCTACTGGCCGAACATGGACGATGATATCACGCAAATGGTGGAAAGTTGCAAAGGTTGTGCTGCTGCGGTGAAGGCACCACCCTCTATATAAAGGCCATGGCATAAAGTCGACAGACCGTGGTCCAAAAATCACATGGATTACGCAGGACCCATTGAAGGTTACTATTATTTAATAACAGTAGATAGTTTCAGTAAATGGCCAGAGGTTGCCAGATTTAAACGCCCGACGACAGAAAACACCATAAACTGTTTACACGAACTATTCGCGAGATTTGGCGTCGCGGATTGTTTGGTAAGCGATAACGGAACACAGTTTACCTCCAGTGACTTCAAAGAATTTTGTGAGACATATCAAGTAAAACATCAAGATAGCTCTGTGCCACCCGAAGTCGAACGGACAAGCTGAAAGATTCGTTGACAAACTAAAAAGAGCGTTAAAAAAAGCCGAGGATGTACCGACGATAAAAGCGATACAACAGTTCATCCAAGTGTACAGAATAACACTTAACGTGAACACGCCATCGGGTCTTTCACCAGCGGAATTGATGTTTACTCGGAGAATAAGGTCTGTGTTTGACAAATTATTGCTAAACAAGAACAAAAACCAGTATACACCGATTGTACCAAGGAGATCATTTAAACCTGGAGAACGGGTTTATTTTAGGATGTTTAGAAACAATATGGCTTACTGAGAGCCTGGCACAGTAATCAATATATTAGGAAATCTAATGTACACAATAAAAAGCGAGAAGTTTTCACATAGAAGACATATCGACCAATTACAAAAAAGACGGGTTGAGGAGCCAAGCTCGTCAACCGCAGAAAACGACGATTGTATTTTCGAAGCGTTTGAGATCCAAAGACCGCAGGAAGACACAGAAATGAGAAGGTCAAACAGGAAGAGAAAATTTGTCGAACCCCTGATTATCAACCATGAGAGACAAAAATACTAACTCCCTCCAAAATGGGATCTAAGGAGGGGGGTGTTATGGGCTCCACCCCTTTTTCATACAAGTGGACTCGACCAGTGTGTACTTGGGCTGCTGCCGTTAAATACGCAGAGTCAGTCAGAGTAGAGAGAGCAGTGATTGTGATTGAGTTGGAGGTAGAGTAATAGCGTGATGTAACCGCTTGTAGAAGTCACAGTTGCGAGCACGTAGACTCTAAGGAAGTCCTACTTCGAGACTGAATTTACCAGATTGTATATATATATATTATTATTGCTACTAACCACGTTTCTGGATTTACTAACCATATTACCAATTGTATTATTGTGTAAATACATTTATTTGTTATATTTCATTCCTGCGTTTGTCATTCATTGGAGACCGGATTTCATCTCGGAATCCACAACACATAAGAAGGGTAGTCCTCAGCAATTGTCAGTACCATGTCCTTGTGTATTTTTCTTGGGGGTCATACCTTTCTTTTGCAGATATTTTATGACTGCTCGGGCATATGTTTTGTTCATTTTTTAGATTTGTCGTACACCTCTCACATTTCTATGGGCGTCACCTGCACAGAAATTAAGACATAAATCTGAATTAGTTTTTTCTAGTGATTACCATAATATAAAAGTTCAGTTATGGCTCTTCTTTCTGGGTGAAGCTTGGAACTTTTTGAACGGACCTCGTATTTAGCCAGCTTTAAAACTAAATGTAATGCTTGCATATAAATGTTCAGTTATGCTACCTACGTTGAAATATGCTTCTATGGGGTTCTACATGCACATGCGTAGATAAACAGTGTAACATTGGTTTGTGTTTCTCTACCGGCATATACATGCGAGAGAGAAGATAATCCCCCAATGAACACACACACGCACAAACATAGATATATATAGCTCTCTCTCTCTCTCTCTATATATATATATATATATATATATATATATATATATATATATATATATCATAGAATATAGTTTTAATATACGCTATATTTATGAGTTAAAGTGCACATCGTCACGGATATAATGTATTTAAATAGTAAATATAAAGGTAGAAATTGATGTCAACACCCAGCGGCGTCATTCTGTTTCATGCTTAAACGCAATCTGCAAGCCATGTGTTTTGACTCGACTATTTATATATGCTGGTTAATTGTGCATTATGGGTAGAAGATCCATTGTATTATCCTATTATGCTTATTAATTAAAGTAAAGCAACCAAGGATTTCATAAAGAGTATGAAACATTCTGTGATCCAGAAAAGGACCGGGTCAATACTGTTGATGCTTGACATAATACTGAAGAGATTGTTGACGGTTTGAGTAGATTTTAGCATTTAGAAATTTCAATTCTGATTATAAGTTAGAGTCCTTCAAAACAACGTATTTAAAATATAGATAAATAAATAAAATTATAAACTGGATCACAATCGACCACCTGCCAACTTTCTGTCTGGATCACAATCGACCACCTGCCAACTTTCTGTCTGGATCACACAAGTAATGAATCAATCAGGTAGAACGTGACGTAAAAAGGCAAGGAACGCTAATGGCCCAACGCTTGGCTAATGCCCAACAAATATGAACTGACATCGACTGGTTGGCTAACCGGATGGCTGGCCAACATTGACCGATTTTTTTACTAATATTGATATTGTTGTTGTTTAGAAGAGCATTGTTACTATCCTTGTTGGTGTATATACAGATTGTTTGTAACTATGCAAACAAATGTTCCTCGCATTGATTAGAGAGATTTTTAAACGAACCTCTGTTCCCGGTCGAAAAAAAGGTAAGTGTGATTTTATCCCTTTATTGTGCCTATACTTTTAGGGTTTGTAAATATTTGGAGCGATTGTGATATATATAAACACACACACACACACATACACACACACACACATACATAGATAGATAGATAGATAGATAGATAGATAGATAGATAGATAGATAGATAGATAGATAGATATGTATGTATTCAGTACATGTGAGTAAATGGTAATATGTAGATTAACGATATATATGTAAAATTCAGCAAAATAAAACTTAGTCTCGAAGAACATTGCTTTTTAGTCTCAAGATGTATGTTATCTATAATGCCGGCATACACGCACAAGCACGCATACATACATACAATTACATACATACATATATATATATATATATATATATATATATATATATATTAAGCTAACTTAACTGATGTGCACGCACATACTGCACAAACACACATATATATATATATATATATATATATATATATATATTGCTTAATATATAGTACAGTAATTGCCATCTTTGATAATGGCTTATGTAAGCCGAAAGCTTAGATTGGATTAAAAATATGTATCAATATTGTGATTTTCTTTCTTCACTTAATGATAAAGTTATTAAAAAGCTTATCAGATGTTAGGAAAAAGAATTTACATAAAATAAATAGACAACACTTGTCTATATTATTTAATGAAACATGTATGAATATATATATATATATATATATATATATATATATATATATATATATATATATATATATATATATATATGAGATAAAAATATATTTTTTATAAAAATAATATTGTGGAAAAAACTTAGACAAAGTGCAAAATGTTTTCTATGGGGCGCGTTTCGTCCTTTAGGACTTCATCGGACTAATTTTTTTATGTTAGTGCGACTGCACATACGCGCGAACCAGGGATGTTGGGAATTTTAAAGTTTAAACTAACGCAAAGGAATATGACTGACAAACTTATGGCCAGTCTAGATATAAAATCCCTTTACACCAACGTCCTGGTCGAGAAATAACTAAATCTCCTAAAAAAGTAACTACCACAATTAAAGGGAAAGTCTTCCCTGCCAACAGCTATTAATATAACCTCGTGATATTGATTTACCTGAACTCATAAATAAAATAAACAAAGATGGACATACAATAAAATTTACATACGAAACGGAAAAATACAATTCCTTATCCTTCTTAGATATCAAGCTACATCGCTTTAACACCAGTTTAAAACTTGTTGTCCACTGGAAATCAACCAACAAAAACGATTTAATAAATTTCTATTCTCATCATAACAACAAAATAATATCCGTTATAATCATTGGGTTCTACTTAAGAGCAGTTTCAATATTTACATGAAGAGGAGAAATGCATCAAAAAAACTTCTTCAGTAACCTAATTATCTTATATTCAATGCGAAACAAAAGGCTCATAAAATATTCTAAAACAGAAAAACGGCTCCGCCTGACGAACTCAAAGAATCAAAAATTATATCGTCCTATCAACTAAGTTCCATTTATATATATATATATATATATATATATATATATATACATATATTGGCTCGTTGATTTCTCCTGGAATAACAAGCACTCCGAGAAAAATTAAGGGTCGAAAAGACAAGAATGGTTTAAATAATTGACCCATATCGATTTATTTTGCACTTAGATATTATCTATCTGATGTGGCCTCTTTTTACATCTCTTTTCTCGTCTCTTTATCCTTAAACTTCGTAACATTCTTTACATTTTTTCTCTTAACTCTTACCAAAATTTCACCCACTCTATTTCTTTGTGATTATTTTTCTTGCAGTCGCCTTTCTTTATGTACAGTCTCTTTTTTCCACGTTTATTCCCTTCACGACTATAAATCTTTACACACTTTTCCATCATCTTCCTTTTCCTTTTGTGCACACGGACATTCGTTTTTTTTTATTCTCAATTCCATCTTTTTAACATCCCCACTCTTCTCTTTTCTCCTTTCATTCTTTCATTTGTTTTCCTTCTCTGTCCATTCTTGCTCTCTTTCTTTTCCACCACTTCTACCTCTGTTTTGCAAATTATTTTTCTTTTGTGTTCTCTTGATGGCATCTACCCTGAATCAATCATAAAAATTCAGGATTTAGGAATAGTAAATACTAAGCACTTCATATCCCTCGGCGTGTGGATCAGTTATAACAAATTAAATCTTGGAGAAAAGGAAACTGAACATAGAATAGGCTGCACCCAACACCGCAAATTACTACAAAACTAAAACATCAACCTGAAAACTCGATTCATGTTCTTCATGTTCATAGCCGCATAAGATCGAGATTTTTATATGGATGTCATGCATGGCACCAAACCCGTTCAGAAATACCTAAGCTCTTAGCTATATACAACCTCTTCCTAAGGTAAATGGTGAAAAAATGTGTTTGCTAGAGTGAAACCTGAGGGCCTTGACAAAGATCATCCTTCTTTGAACATTGTGGACTAGGGCTACAGATTAACAAAGAACTGTAACAAATAACAGAAACAATATCACTTTGGAACTACTAACAGTAGCAACAACTAAAATGGATAGCATATATGACTCGAAGAGAAAATAAGGTTGATATTCCACACTACTTTAAATAAAAAATAAGAAAGTAAACCCCCCATCAGTATCGGAAAGAGCAATAACAGCTAATGAACACGAGGAACCTATTTTCCAGAAAAATTGTTTTAAAAGAAGGATTTTATAAATTTCAACTGACTGCAGTACTGGCTGCTCGGTGAATGACAACCAAATAGCTAATATTAAAATTATTATTATTACTATTTTCTTTCTTCGTTTTCTTTTTTTTTTTCTTCCCATTCTTACCCCTCTACTATATTAATATTTCTCTTAGTCTCACATACTAATTTTTCCTTCTGTCCCTTCTCTATCTCGGTTATTTTCTTCTTTGTTTTTCGTTTTTTTCTCTTCTTATCTTTATGACTATTTCTTTCTCTGAAGCCTGTGCTGATTTAAAATTTTGGTTTTATTTCTTCAGAAGCCTTCGCATCGTCATCTTTTTCTTTTTAGCAAACAAAAAAATAATACGATATTCGAAATCCTAACCAAATGATCAGACATCAGAATTTGTTTTAGAATGGCATTTTTGGTTGGGCCTAGAAATTTTCAGCACCCACTCGCACAAGTCCGGCCTTCCCATATTATAAGCTGTTCACACTTTGTTTTTTATCTCCTCAACAAGAACTCTTCTATTTAAAAAAGTTAATGATCCTGAATGTTAAGCTTTGTGCCCGAGAAAAAATAGAAATACAATCAGAGAATCAGTTATCAGTTGACTCCAGATATGGAAAAATCTTAACTATCAAAACATCGTCTGTCTTTAAGATGCGACGAAAATGTCTTCTTCTTTTCAGGGTCACGTTCTTTCAAGACATAATCGATGATGACTCATCACAACATTCTGTCTACTAATACCCTAATTATTTTTACCATTTACCATTCGTATTTGTCTATGCTCTGTTATCGATCGCCAAATCTCATTAAGTAGCTTTCTTTCTGTTTCCCCTGGTTTTTTGTTTAATTGTTTTCATTGTGTCTTTCAGAAATTTCAGGTGTCTCTTTCTCATTGTAAATATGTTTCCTTGTTGTTCTTATTTTTCTTAAGACTTCTTTGCTTACGTGTTCTGCCCATGGTCGAAAAGCTCTGTCGTTTCATCCCTGTGGAAATTGTCCAGCATTCACTGCATATAAGAGATTAGATTTTACATAAAGAGATTCAAATGAGTTGTGGATGTTATAAAAGCAGGTTAGTTTTCAATAGTAATGTCACTCTTTGGAACTTTCGATCTCTTACGGGCGAAGTGTTTTAGAAATGATTGCATTTTAAACATCGTATGCAAATATGGCGAAGAATATAATACAAAAGGTATCTATTCCCTCAAAGATAGACACGAGACTACTTTCAACCCACTGCCAGCATTTCGTTCGGGCTACTAGCATTTGGTATGTGTTGCCTGTCAGCTTGCTTGAATCTCTTTGTTCAATTTCAAACCCTTCTCTTCCTGATGATTTTATTTATTTATTTATTTTATTTATTAATTATTGATTACTGTTTACTAATTCTCTTAGTTTAGAATAATGTTCTTTGAAACCTATGCGAATTTTAGCTTCCCGCTCTCATTCATTTCAATCCTTATTTTGAATTCTTTGTTTGAATATGAATTCCTCGAAATAATCATGCTAGCATCGAACAGTTAACTCAGCAGCGTGTATCGGTCATGTTGTGGCTTAGTCTTTCTTCCCTCCTACCAAAGTGTATGTTGGCACTTAAACCAAGTTGAAACTTTATATATATATATATATACAATTTTTCTCTCTGTGTTTAATAAGAGTAGCTAGGTCTACCTATCGCTCGATTAATACTCCTCCCCCTTGTCTTGAACAGGTATAGAGACTCATCACTTGTTTCTTGCTTAGAAAGTGGTTCCCGGATCTTTTCCTCTTCTCTGGCCTCTGTATTAGTGCTGTCGTTAATCCCTTGTGATATGTGCAGTCTGTGACAACGTCTCTTCATACTTAGGGCGCCGGGTTGACAGTTCTCTGGTTACTGTTCCCCACTGGTAGTTAGGAGCCCTAACTATTGCGTAGCATCTTGAGTGGCTGCTCTGATCAACAGTTACATAATATCGGGGTGCTGGTAATTCCATGTCGTGCATGGAAGGGTGTCCCTGCACGTACCATCGGTGGGAAACCCCTAGGCGACATTATTTTGCAGGCTACGCCAGCTGTTTTCTGCCCATGTTCCATAGGATGACCGTTCAGCTACTATTACTTTAGGCCCTCTCACTTTTACTACCAACATTACACATCATGAATACAAACAATCAAAGAAGTAAACCTAAACCAGCTTTTTAAAAAAATCACCTAAACACTTTAACATTTCCAACATCCGTGGCTTTCGGACCAATTTCTGTGGTTTGGAATCTTTCATCGTTGAGAAGTCCCCTCATATACTAGCTCTTTGCGAGAACAACTTTAATCCGTCAATCCTCTCCTCTGACTTCTCGATTTCCGGTTACCTTCCTGTCCTTAGAAAGGTCTCTATTACCCACATGCATGGCCTGGGAGTTTACGCACGATACAATCTCCTAATGTGTCTCCGTCTATCTCTCCTCAAATCTGTAAGCAATCTCTTCTTTCTCTATCGCTCTCCATCCTTTCAAGACTGGTGTACTCGATTGCTTTTCCGATGATATAGACAAGGCTATCTCTCCACATCCATCTGCAAACATATTTGTGCTTGGTGACTTAAATGCCCACCATCAATCTCTCACGCATATGGTTGACTTTCCTACGCGTTTCTCCAGTAACCATGATAGTAAGGCTTCCCTTCTCTGTTTTAGTCTTGTCGTGCTATGCAGCTCTGCCCTCTTGGCTACTCTGATCATGCTGTTGTGTCTGTTAACATCTCCTTCTACTCCTCCCCCAGGAAAGAACCTCCTACCAAGAGAACATCTTTCTATTATCAACGAGCAGATTGGGACTTCCTTCGTTATGTCCCCTGGAATACTGTCTTTAACCACCCCGCCCAAAAATGTGCGTCTGAGGTCTCATCCTGGGTAAAAGCTGGAATCGAGTCTTTCATCCCCACAAGAAAATATAAAATGAATTCGCGTTCATCCTCTTGGTTCTCTAGTGCTTGCTTAGCAGCTATTGCCCACAGGAATCACTGATTCCGTCTGTACCATAGAGACATGTCTGATTGCAACAGATGTCTCTTTGTCACTGCCGTAACAAGTGCAAGCATGTCTTCAAAGAAGTAAAGTTACTCTTTGCCGAAAGAATGAAACAAGTTATTGCGTCTCGCAAATTTGGATCAAAAGATTATTGACAGCTCTGAAAAAGCGCGTGGAACAACATCAAACATTTAATACCAACTTTAGGCAACCAATTTGAAGTCCTGACCTCTTCAACTGACTCATCTGGTGTACCGAAACCCGATTTTCCTCCTGCAACTGAGGCTCAACTGAGTGAGATGTACATAACCCGAACGATGGTATTGGATATCATCTCTAAATTAGACTCACATAAGGATAGTGCTGGGGACGTGATACCTGCCATTGATCTGAAGAAATGTGCTCCTGAATTAGCTCCTGTCCTCTTTAAAATTTACAACTCCTTCCTCATCGACTGTTGGAAGTCCTCATCTGTTGTACCTGTCTTTAAGAACTCTGGTGATCCTTCTGACCCGTCTAACTACCATCCGTCATTCTCCTACCACTCTTCAGTAAAGTCTTCGGGGCTAATCAACGCCGAAGTAGTAAAGCACCCTACTTCACATAACCTGCTCTCCGACAAGCAATATCGTTTCCGCTTTGCCCGATCTACTACTGATGTGGTCAAGGCCATAACTGAATTTGTATACCAAGCACTCAACAATATTATATATATATATATATATATATATATATATGTGTGTGTGTGTGTGTGTGTGTGTGTGTGTGTGTGTGTGTGTGTGTGTGGCTCCAAACATCTCTAAAGCGTTTGATAGCGTTTGGCATGCCGGCCTTCTTCGTAAGCTTCATGGATACGGTATTACAGGACGAGTATTTGACTTAATGCAATCATTCCTGTCAAACCGTGAAATGAAGGTCTCCTAAACGGGTTCTTCTCCAGCTCCTTTATCACGAACGCCTGTGTCCCCCAAGGCTCTATCTTGGGCCCTACACTGTTTCTGATCTTCATCAATGATCTTACCATTATCATCAGTTCCCAAGTTGGCATCTACGTGGACGACACTACTATTTACTCCTGCCTCAATAGTAAATCTGGTATCGTTGACAAAACTAACCTGGCTGCTGATCTCGAAAAGGAACTTTTTCTGTGGTTAATTGGGGCAGGAAATGGCTTGTAAACTTTAATGACTCCAAAATGAAACTTCTCTCCTTTACGCACCACAGTGAACCCTCCTTCCCTCCCATCAGAATGGCTAATTCCCAACTCCTCGAGAGCGCCTCGTCACGCCTGCATGGTCTCACGCTGTCCACTGACATGAGGTGGAATAAATACATTGAATCATCTACCGCAAGGAAAGTTGGTTCTCTGTGTCGTGCCAGAAGGTCTGTTCGTCTTAGTCCATCCTTCAAATCGATAAATCAACCATCCTTCCTTTCATGGAATATTGCTATCATATATGCCCTGGTGCTCCCGCTTTACGACTCGAGGTCCTCGTCAAAATCCAGAGACAAATATGCAAGATGATAGATCCTGATCTGACATCTAGTCTACAATCGCTATCCCACAGACGTCTCGTGGCCTCCCTCTGTCTCTTCTACAAGTATTTTCACGGCAACTGTTCTGACGAGCTAGTTTTACTGGTTCCCGGACTGCATGAATTCAAGCGAGCTACCAGGCTGGCATCTTGGTCCCGCCCTTTCATTGTCAAAATGGTTAAATGTTACAGCTTCTTCTCCCGCACTTCCCGTCTGTGGAACTCCCTTCCCCTTACTTGCCTCCCCGATGTCTATAATCCTCAAATATTCAAGTGTAATTTCAATCGATATCTGACACCCTGAGCTTGTTCCCTGTCCTTCTCTGTATCCTTTCCCCAAACATGTCTCTTTACTCTTGTTCTCAATCTTCTGTAACTCCTTGCGTGCTAGTGGTACCCCCCCTTGCTTGGGGTGAATTGCCTTTTAAAAAAAAATCCACCGCAAATAAGGCGATAAAACCACATTGCATTTAATTTTTTAAATATATTAGTTGACAGGAAAACAAGAAGCCGGAAGAGAAATCCACAAAAGAAAAGTGCAAGAGAAGAAACCACTAGCAGATAACTTACGCATTCACTTAGCCATTTCAAAAGTAAAATGATAAGACCTGGTTACCCTTTAGTGATTGACTAATTAATTCATTTTTTACGGCTTATCAACCCTTTGCATGGTATTTGAAACCAGAAAATACCTTAACATTGTAAGAATTTTTATGTTTCAAATAATAATGGTTTAGTGATACAAGTCTTACTAATTACTGCGTTGGGGGAGATGTGGATTCATAACTTCCCTGGGGGTATTTCCGTATAAGTGAATATAAAGAACCCAACGGGAATTGGAACTCGGATCTTTGATTAACAATTCCGAGCCATGATTCATTATACCACACGCGCATCCAAGTTTACAGAACCTTGTATTCCCAAGCGGTTACCCATCTAGGTACTGACAAGGTTCGACGTTACTTAACTTCGGTGATCCTACGGGAAGCAGTGTTTCAATATGATGTGGTTGTAAGCCTGACACTCTTGTGCTGCGTTTAAATCCAGGGCGGTTGAAAATCGAATTCGTTTCTTCTATTACTCCTTTCGAGTCGCAATCTATTACACCACCCGCAAATACTAGGGAAAGAGAAGATAACTCTACAAAATTTTGCTATGTACTATAATAGACTCTTTCCGCGATTATCGTCAGCACATCAGCAGTTTACCTGGAGAAACAAAAGCTATATTGCCTGTCTGAAAAAGGGCCCTGCGATGAAAGATGCTTAATTAGTTCATTATTGATAAGGGCCTCTAGAAGTTTCCCAAAAACAGGTAGAAGGTTCATAGGCCGATGGTTCGAAGTTTCAAACGATTCACCAGAGTTCTTAAAAACTAGAACAGCCGATAATGATTTCCAGCAGGTAGGAAAGCAGGTGACAGCGAGGCATTTATTATACAGTTTACAGGGATACCATCAGGACCAGATGCTTTGTTAAGATCTACGTTAAAGATGATAACAGAAACCATAGAATGGATTATATGCATATCACTCAACAGAGATTCAGTTCTAAGAAGTTAGGCAGGTATATTCCAGATGGGTCAAGAGTAGAGTTTAAATTGAGTGAAGAGAGGAGGAATAGAGACCTTACACTATTTAAAACACTATTACAGAGCTGTCAGTAATCACGAAAGTGAATGTTGTTAGATGCAATGCAGTGCCACTTTCTCTCAGTAAACAGGGCCTTAACTCCTTTGAGTATTCGTTTACATTTATTACGAGCAACAACAAATAGTCGTCTGTTGTTACGGGAGCTGTCATGCTGGTATAGTCGAAAATAGTGACTCCTGTAGACTATAGCGGCCGAGCATTTTGGTATGAACCAGGGAAAGTATTATGACTTCACCTGGTATTTCATAGAAGGAATGAAAACATCCATACCAGCTTTGATCTAAGAAGAAACGTTAGTGGCGCAATTCTCATTTTGAAGTTTAAAGTCCAAAGGCATCACAAAGAAAAAAACGCAGTGAGTCACAATCAACATGCTGGTAACGGAAAAAGCTCTTACGAATGGGAGATTCCTGTTTAATAGATGATTGGAATTAAATATCAATAGATACTACAGAGTGATCAGAGTTTCCAAGAGGGCAATGTTGCCAAGTTCGGAGGTAAGAAATAAATCAAGTAGAGAGGCCTGTTGCTCGGTTATATACATATATATATATATATATATATATATATATATATATATATATATATATATATATATGCTTTGAGGCATTCGGATGTCTACTGCACTGAAGAGCTGTGATACAGCAAAACATTACTGTCTGCGAATGATATTTATATATATATATATATATATATATATATATATATATATATATATACATACATATATATATATATATATAACTGACCAACACACACACATATATATATATATATATATATATATATATATATATATATATATATATATATATATAACTGAGCAATATATATGTATATAAAGAGTATAGCGGAACGATACGATAATATATATACATATGACGGAGACTTTAATTATCCATTTTGATTATAAATTTATTTCTTGAACACCGAGATGTTCAATTCTTCGGATCGAAATCTCCTCCGTAAATGGAGATAATACACCGGACGTACACATTAGATTGGTAGTGAGGGGGGGGGGAGAAAGGATGGGTAAAGAGAAAGATACGGGATTAGTGGAAGTAGTAGTAGTAGTAGTAGTCGGTTCACCTAGCTGAGAATTTACTCCATACTTTTGAGATTTTTATATTGGGTTGTATTTTTCATTGACCGTTACGGTTTGTTGTTTATAGGAAGAGCAAACCAGGTCGATTCAAATTAATTTAATGAAATAAATTAATTTAATCCAAATAAAGTTTTGTATTAATATAGTAACACTTAAGCTTTTTTTTTATTTTTTAGGCCGAAGTCTAATAGTCAGTTGAAGAGAATGCATATAGAAGGAGTGGACGGCTCTATAAAGGGTGGGATTGACTTTTTTTTGTTTGTTTGTTTGTTTGTTTTTTTGGTTTTTTTAGAAAGAAGAGGGTGAAAAAGAAAAGGTGGGGTAGTAGTAGCTCTAGCAGACTGACTGCCTAGATTTTTCTTAATTTTTAGAACTATGTGAATTGGTTTATGCAGTGGGTTGATTGGTGGTTGGTTTCGTGAAATAGTCCTTAGTACAAATAATAATTAGAAATCACAATAATATTGTTAGATACAATTGGAGGCATGATTTTAAATAGGTAAATAAAACAAATAAATTTAGAGAGTTAAGAGTTTGAATAAAAATTCTGATCAAAATACCAAAAATAAAGGAAAAAGAGTAAAAGTTATGGAGTGTGGATAACTATACAAGATGTGTTAATTTAGAAACATGGCAAGACAGTCATATGTCCAACCATGTGTGTAGAAACCCACAAAAAAGCAACAAGGTCGTGTGATATTCAATATCAACCCATGTACGCACCTACGCATACACACACGTGTAGAAATCTACACATGAATGTGCACCCATATGTGCTACTGCCCCTGTCAACGAACCAACACTTCACGTGTCATCCTCCCTAAAACAAATACAGTAGGCGTTTTAGGGGAGTTTAAATTTGTTTTTGTGCCTACATTTGAAGATAAGCTCGTTTCGTTGATTTAATAATTGGTTAGCATTTGTGTACTTGATTATTGCGATTTTTCCTGTATACACAGATCGCATCTGTCCGGAAAGTTTTGAGGGTTCTAGACCAATAGATGATTTCCCATTTGATTATCTGGGTGAGGTTACTATCTTTAATTTTCCATTAATGCTTGAATAGAACGGATTGTTTCTCAGGTCATTATTATAGAAGGAATGTCGGTAGCTGTATAGTCTCTGTTTCCAATTTCTGGTGGATATCCCTATGTATGTCTTTATATCCCTGGTGTTTTCGCTCAGGGAGACGGTAGTCTGGTATACCACGTTTTCCGAATTACAGGTGCCTCCGACTGGGCAAATGGTTCCAGTTTTACAGTTACAAGATAGTTTTACTCTTGCTGTTTTGCCATCTTGGGATGCTTTTAATATTTGCCTGTTGTGAGTACTAATAATGTTCTGCATACTTCTGGTGCAGGAGTAGATAATCTTGAGGGTTTTTCTGTTGAAGATTTTCTGTAGAGGGTTGTTTTGGTTAGACTGCTTATCGACTAAGTTTAAGAAGTATCTACCGATATTTAGATTGGATCGCTTACAGAACGATGGAGGGAGGCTGAACCAGATAATCTTTCTTTTTCTATATGTGGTTTTCTTTGTTTTAATATCATCTGAAGGTTTTGGGTATACTAGATTTTATTTGAAGATGTTCATAAGACGATTTGCTTTCATTGAATATTTTTCTGTTTGATAATTTATTTATTCTAGTGTTTATAGTTTGGGGAACTTGCTTAACTATGGAGTTTACGTTAATATAAATCAGAGTTTGGTTTTCTTTTTGGAAAGGCTGATAGGTGTTGTTCGAGAGGTTAAAGGTGACATCTAAGAAATTGACTATCTTGAGGTTAGACGAGATATCAATTTTAAAAACTAAAAATTGGAAGGCTCTTATATTTTTTTTTGTATTCTAGAGTTTAGAGGGCCGTTGCTGTTTGGGATGTAGATAAGACTGTCGTCTCTGTAGAGGCCAGCTACGGGCTCAGATACTTCACATTAAATTCGGCCTTGTGCCACATCTGACCGCGGTTGGTAGATATCTTGCAGTTGGAGATTCATTGTGGAATTCATTTGACTCACTCCCAGCAGTTGACTACTTCTATGTACCGCTGGCGAGTCTTATATGTGCTGTTCTTGTTGTAAGTATTATCGTTCATTACCAACCTTCGTGTTATTATTCTATCCAGTAACCTTCTGTAGGTTGCAACATTTGGAGGGGGCGAGGATTAGCCAAAATTACAACATTTTGGCGCCAAGGATTAGTCAAAATACAACATTTTGACAAGGTTTGCCCAAAATGCATTTTAGTGACGAGGATTTACCCAAATCAGGAAACGTCACTAGTGCCATAATTTGGCCGTAAATCAAGGAAACGTTCACCAGCACAACTTTGGCGAAAAAAGATGTCGCCAAAATCGCACGTTAAAATTCACCAAGGCTTCATTGGGAAAAAATCAAAATGGAAGACTTTCAACAATACTACCTGAAATGGTCAAACGGCAAGGCGGACAGCAAAAACGGTACGAACAAAAATTCGAAAAACTCGTGGAAATGTTGGTAGAACAGCAGAAAATGTTCACAGATAATAAGAAAGGATATTCTGAAGACGCTACTATAAATGCGATTGCGGAATTTCACTACCAGAAAAAGAGTTAACTTTTTTGTCGTATTTCCGTAGATACGAAGATTTGTATAAGACTGAATGTGCAAACTGGTCCGATGATAAAAAGATCAAACTTTTGCTAAGGAAACTAGGCGCTGTCGTACACACTTATTTCGTAAACTATATATTACCAAAGAAGATTAGTGACCTAACATTTAAACAAACGGCTACTTTACTTTCGGAAGTTTTCAGCCCAAAAGTGTATGAATTTAGTAAAAAACGAAAATGTTTTCACAACGTTCGCGAGCATTGTGAACGAAAATTGGGAAAAAGTTCAAATTGGCGGAATTTAAGCCCTGGCAATTTTAAATGCTTGGTATTTGTGCAAGGGTTAGTGTCAACAAAAGACGCTGAAATCCGAAGAAGAATTTTAAATAAATTGGCAAACGAACTCAATTTAACATTGCCAAACCTTGCAGAAGTTTGTCAGAAATTTATAAATGTTCGTTGAGATACCAAAGATATTGAGAAAAAAGTGCGTCAAAAATAAACTGAAGAAGGAAAAAAAGCATCACTCTTAATCCTTGCTACCCTTGTGGAGAATTATATTAAATAAAGAATGTCCTTACAAAAAAAAACAATGTTTTCTGTGTGGAAAAGTACATAAAAAACACTGTAAGACAAAATTTTAAAAACGAATGAGTAATTACATTAAAATTTCTAATGTGGATAAATTTCCTGTAAGAAAATTTGTGCAGATAAAAATCCGGAAAACATCAGACTGCAACTCGACAGTGGTTCTGATTTGGGTATTATAAATATTTATACATGGAGAATATTGGGTAAACCAACGTAATTGTCACCAGAAAAGTCGATTGGAGTGTTACAGGACAGAAAATAAAATTCGAAGGTGATTTTACGACAAATGTAATGTTAAAACATAAAACCTTGAAGTTAAGACTTTTTGTCCCGAAAAACACGAATAACTTGTTTGGAACAGATTGGATGGAACAGTTCAATTTATGGAACAGTCCGATCAATTCGTTCTGCCAAAAGATAAAAGGTTTTACTAACGAACCAGAACAAATTTAAAGGAAGAATTAAAAGTTAAATTCCCAGACGTATTTTTTCTGGTGGGTTAGGCAGATGCAAAAAAATGAAAACTAAATTCTAGCTAAAAGAAAATGTTCAACCAGTTTTCAAAAGGAAATGTACCATATGCTTTGTTAAAACAAATTGAGTAGGAGCTTGATAGACTCGAAAAATGGGTCTTTTATCGAAGGTGGAATATAGCGATTGGGCTTCACCAATCGTATGTAAAGAAAAAGTCGAAAGAGATACGTATCTGCGCGGATTTTTCCACGGGCTTAAAGGTTGCCCTCGAACGTTATCATTTCCCACTTCCGAATCCGGAAGAGGTTTTTGCGCAGTTTAGCGGGGGTCGCATATTTTCCAAAATCGACATGTGACGCGTATCTTACGAATCCAGTAGACGATGAATGTTCAAGATTACTGATCATAAGTACACATCGTGGGATGTACAAATTTAATCGTTTACCTTTCGCTATAAAGGTCATTTCAGCTATTTTTCAGTAAGTAATGGACACAATGCTTAGTGAACTGGACTTTGCAGTTGCGTATCTTGACCATATTTTGTGAAAACCCTGAAAAACACACAAAAAAAATATTTTCGAAGTTTTCAGAAGAATTCAGGACTATAGATTCAAACTGAAGGACGAAAAGTGTGAATTCTTTATGGACAAAATTAAATATTTATGTCAGATAATTAACAAGAAAGGTAGGAGACCAGATCCAGCACGTGCCAGTGCGATAAAGGACATGCCTGCTAATGTAAATGTCAGTACCCTATAAAGTTTCCTGGGGTTATCAAGTTACCATAATGTATTTGTACCAAATATGCATTGGTTGCGAGTTCCGTTGAATGAACTTTTGAAGAAAGACGCTAAATTGTCTTGGATGGCAGAATGCCAAGAAGCATTTGAGAATATTTAAAAAATACTAACGTCAGACTTATTCTTAACACACTATGACCCCAAAAAAGATATAATCGTAGCAAGTGACGCTAGTGCGTACCGTATAGAAGCCTTCATTGTGCATTAACTAGAAGACGGCTCAATTAAATCGATTGCACACGTATCCAAGAGACTTCTTCCATATGAGAAAATTATTCAGTGATTGAAAATGAAAGTTTAGAGCTTGTCTTTACTCCGAAAGAAAATCATAGATTCATTAACGGGAGGTTTATTCTACAAACAGATCACAAACCGTTGCTAGCGATTTATGGGTCCAAAAAAGGATTACCGACTCATAAAGCTAATAGGTTACAATGATGAGGAACCATTTTACTAAATTACGATTTTAAAATGAAATTCTTACCATCGTGTAAATTGTCATGCGGACGGGTTGTCCAGACTTATTCCAAGGAATAATGAACCTTTAGAAGATACGAAAATTGCTTCTCTACAATCGGAAGTAGAGATAAAAAAAAAAATGTACTATGCAATACTGTGTGGGAACTACCTGTGACATTGGAAGATATAAAAGTAAGGCGTTGGAGGACAAATTTATTACTGAAATGAAGAAAAAAATTAAAGACATGATTAAAGCAGATTCGAGAGTATACTCAATGTGCGATAACGTTCTCATGTACAGCGAAAGAGCAGTGTTACCTTTGGCATTACAAAAGATAATCCTGAAAGAATTTTCCTGCAGGACATCCTGGTATATCCAGAATGAAAAGCTTGATGAGAAGTTACGTTTACTGGCGTAGCAAGGATAGAGATATTAAATGTCTGAAGTCATGCAAATAAATGCTGTGATTTGGAGGCTAATCACCACCAATTAAATTCAATCCATGGCCAGAAACTGACCGCCCATGGTCACGTCTGCATGTTGACTTTGCTTGTCCACTAAATGGGACTTATCTAATTGCTGTAGACAGTTTTTGAAAGTGGCCAGAGATATTGAGATGTAACAAACCAACTAGGCGAATAGTAACTCAGTTTCTACACAAACTGTTCACGAGGTTCCGAGTACCAGAATCGGTTGTTTTGGATAACGGAACTCAATTTACATCGAAAGAATTTAAGGGATTTTGCAAAATGTTTGTGGTAGAGCACATAATGATTGCACTTTACCATCCTAGAAGTAACGACCAGGCACAGCTTTTTGTGGATAGCTTCAAAAGGGCTCTAAAAAGCTGATGGTGGATCCACAAATGCTTCATTACAGCAATTTTTACATGTGTATAGGCTTACACCGAATAGAAATGCGCCTTCGGTCATGACTCCCACAGAAATTATGTTTGCGCGAAAAATACGATCAGTTTTTGACAAACTTATACCCAATGAGAAAAAACATAATCATATGGTACAAAAACCTGAAAAAAAATTTATAAAATTAGTCAAAAGGTTTTTTTACCGCATGTAGCAGTGAAATAAAACATTGGGAAGTCGAAACTGTCGTCCGAAGAATTGGCAGGATGGTGCATCTAGTAAAAGGTCTTGAAATGGTGCACAAGAGGCACTATAATCAAATTAAAAGTAGGTATTCAACTGAAGAGAAAACTACTATAGACGAGGTTGAACCTATGGCGGTTCTTTTTGATACTTTTGATGTACCCAGACCTCAGAAAGCTCCGGAGATAGAAGTCCGAAAGAGACAGAGTAAAAGAAAAAGAAGGGTTACAGAAAGGATCGAAGTTAACCCAAAAAGAAAAATATATTTACTCTGTACAGAGTAAATCAAAAAAGAGGGGTTTTGTAGTAAACCTACGGACGATAATGGTTATGTCCCATTCACATAAATACAGTAGTAAATACTGTATGTTGGTCTACAATTGGAGATTCGTCTCCAGCTGTGCTGGTCAAACTCTCTGCATCCGGACAAAGAGGATCCCCAGACGAGGCTATGTCGAAGGGCAGTCTCGTCTCGGGAAAGAGCTACGCGAACCCGTTTTATATGGTGCCTACGGAGAATTTTTGGCCGAGTCTATGGGCTCGGATACCGCACATTAAATTCGGCCTTGTGACACATCTGACTGCATGGTGCGGTTGGTAGATATCCTGAAGTTGGAGATTATTGTGGAATTCACTTGACTCATTTCCAGCAGTTGGCTACTTCTTCTACGCGCCGCTGGCGAATCTTATATGTGTTGTTCTTGTCCTAAGTATTATCGTTCATTACCAACCTTCGTGTGATTATTCTATTCAGTAGCTTTCCCTAGGTTACATCAAATACATGGATTTTTTATGAAAATTTTTTATTAACTATGTTTTAATGTAAACATACAATGCCTACAAATTACTGTTAGTTCATTACGCTGATTTAGGAGATCATTATTTTTAGGAAAATTAATAATATGCAGCTTTTCATGTATACACAGGAGACATACGTCATTTAAGGACTTACAAATTCTCGTGTTTTTTAATATTTTCCATTTTACTGGAGAGGTTTTGTTGATTTCTTTTAAATACCAAAATATTTAGAGAGGGGTGTTCGGTTAAGGTACACATTGTTGTTAAAAGAAGTATGTTGAAGTCATCTTAGTCTAAAGAGTTTTTTGTACGACCAATATAAAATTCTTAACGTCTGTGTTTTCAGTAGATGAAATGGTGCAGTGGTAAACAATAGATTCAGTAAGACATCTATTTTGCAATGAACAATTTCTACGATTACATAATTTATAACAGCGGAGTCTTCCGATCTTGTTGGAGTATTTATTTTATACACTCTTACTGCCCACCATGATATCAGTATAAAGGATATAGGATTATATAGGGGTGATGGGTGTGAGGAATTCCACTAACTTCATAATAGATAAAATTAGAAAATTAATACACAAAGAGTTTAAAAGCCTAAACCTAAAAGTTACTATAAATACCAATTTAAAAAATGTTAAATTCCTCGATGTAACACTATTCTTAGTCAACAGTATATACCAACCATAGAAGAAAATAAATATTAATCCACCCAAAGTCTAATCACCCTACATCTATAATAAAACACTTGCTCTCATCCATTGAATATAGAATTAGTATTAACTCTGCCAATCAAGATATATTTATATTATAAACACTGCAATTTTTATAATTATACTTTAAAAAATAGTGGATATAAATGCCCTGATATTAAATATAGAAAAGATATTAATGGTGATAGCAGTAAAAAAAAATAGAAATAGAAAAATCATCTGGTACACACCCACATTTAACCAAATGGTTAGCACTAAGTTCGGTCAAAAGTTTCTTGCATGTCCTAGCATGAAGTCATAAGTCATCGTTACCGAGGGTTTGAGTGTGCTGGTCTTGTTCAAATATAACGGGGTTAAGGGCCACGGCCTGGTCACGGCCTCCAGATATGACGTCGTTCCGGGTCCGGTCTGCGTCGGTCACCAGGTATGGCGGTACTCGCCTGGTCAGGATCAATCTTGGTATCAAAGAACAAGCCGTCAGCCCACTCGTCGGTCGTTGATGGCGTCTGACACAGCAGCTGGTTTTTAAGTTGACCTCTTTAATTGTGACCTCTCTTACCCAAGTTGTGATTTTGATATTAAGAGGGTCAAGCCGAATTTCCACAGGGGTATCTTAACCATGCTAAACCAAGGAGTTGAACACGTGCATACAAAATTGAAAAATAAAATGGTCGACGCCTGAATAAGTCATGATATTATGTTTATATCAGAATAAAAAAAAATATTTACAGTTCTTTCTTTATTCTTTTTCTTCTTTTCCCAACCCATTCTAATAACTGGCGACGGAACGAAAACTGCGGGTAGCTTCTTTGAACAATCTTCAAGTACTGTGATTTGTACTTTCACGGACGGCACAAGGTTTATCGTCGGAGTTTTTCTTCATCAGCAGATAATTATTATTATCTTCATCAGGTTGGCAAGCAGTGTTATATCAGAAATCTCGTTCTTCCGGTCGCAACCTCACTGCGACTGCAACGGTAACTCAACTCTCTGGTTCCAACTCCAACTCCAACTAACTTTGGCCCACGTGGGCACTTGTATTTATGGGTGCCCCTTTCAACTGGTGTGGTTCGGGTGAATAGGTGGGTTTTATGCAAATCTCCCAAAATTCAACTAGTTTCTTTCTTTCGTTTTCTATTTTACACTTCCAATTTTGGAAGATCCCCTCCTCTTTCGGGAGGAGCCATCATATGAATTCAGCCTTTCTGACGTCATCATCTGTTTTTAAATCTGTTTACAATTATAATTTTTTTCTCGGGGAAATTTTCTTCCTCAGGGAAATTTTTCACAGGGAAACCTCTCAGCACGTAGTCAAGCCGGACATACAGCCGGTCTTAACCTCTGGTCTCTGATCCTGCGCCTGTTCGCTATTATCTCATTGTTTAACTTTTTCAACAAAATTCATATTTCTATTCCCATATCCTGGGAAAATAATTCTCTTTCTGGCAAAAATTTAAAATCGTTTTGTTTTAACCCTTTTCGTCCGTTTAACCCTTTTCGTCCGTACGCCATGTTAAATATTGTTACACAAAGATGGTTGATCACGCTACATAACACGCTCTCTTCCAGAAACTGTAACAGGATAGCTACAGTATAAACCACAAGTAGGTTATATATATATATATACATATATATATATATATATATATATATACACATATATATATATATATATATATATATATATTATGGGCGCTTGGCTTATCATAAGTGAACATCATATTTTTATGTTATTGGTCTGGGAGGAAGGGGTGATTCCAGCGTGCGTCACTTTTGGAAACTGTTGAAGAAATACAATTGAGATTGACTAACCTGGGATACGCAGTAGACAGGTATCCTCAAATACTAATTTGGGATATCTATACACACACACTTATATATATATATATATATATATATATATATATATATATATATATATGTGTGTGTGTGTGTGTGTGTGTGTGTGTATAATCCCATGAAATAAATATGATACAATTTATAGTGATGAAACACAACGAAGTTTGAGAAAAGGTATCTATGAACTCAAAAGAGCTATAAAATAGAGAATGCATAATTAAAAACTATCCTTTCATTTTTAGAAACGACAAAATGGTTAAATTTATTCATCCTAAATCATCTATGAAAACAATTGAATCAGCTATAATGTCACGATTCAATTTAATTAATCGAACTTTTATAAAATATTGACTTTTAAAACATTTTATCTGGCTAAGATGGTACTTGAAGAAAATATTTTTAAAATAGATACTGGTTAAGAAACTTAGCAAAACTTTAATTATAATTTTAATTAAATGACATATTTTCCTCAAGAAATAATATTATCATCAATTGTATTTCGAATTATAACAATTCTTTTGGATATATTTATTTTTCTCGTCACCACTTTCTTGTATTGGGTTGTCTGCATAGTTTATGCCTATTTTTAAGGGAAATTAAAACACAAAACAAAATTATGCCATTACATATTTATTCAACTAAATATGAACCATTTTGTTGCACAGCCTTTCCCCATTTTTTCCATCAACTTAAAGATTCCATGTTCCCAGAATTTCGGTGGTTTTTCGGCAAATTGAGGTGATTTTTTATGTCATCCAAAGAATTAAAAATTTTTACCATTGAGATTATTTTGTAAGGACGTGAATAAATGAAAATCCGAAGTCTGATGTATATGGCAGGTCGGATAACACATCCCAGCCAAGCTGCAATCATTTTTTCCGTGTTGTCAAAGAAATATAGGTTTTGCACTATCCTAATGGAAAACAATACATTTCCTGTTCGCCAATTCTGGGCGTTTTTCTTGAATTGCTGCCTTTAATTCGTCCAGTTGCGAGCAGTACTTTTCAGAATCAACTGACTGGTTACTTGACAAAAGCTCATAGTACAGGATGTCTTTATAATCCGACCACATGCACAAAAAATTAAATGCAGTGTTTAATCTTTATCTTCTGTCTTCTTAATTCTTGTTCTTTTATTGTTCTCTCTCTTTAATCGTGTTTTTCTTTTATATTGTCTAACACTCAGTAACCCTTTGTGTCATAATCGGTTCATTGGCTTGCTTGGAGTAAAATAATTAAAATAAAAAACAGAAGTTTTCCATTGGTCTTTATTCACATACACACACACACACACACACACACATATATATATATATATATATATATATATATATATATATATATATATATATATATATATAGATATATATATATATACTCAGTTTCGTATTTTAACGTAAACAAAGCAATTTGTAAAGGAAGAGATTTTTTATTAATTCGATAGATTTTTTATTGCTTAAACGTTATTTTTAGGAATACTCATTCAGGCCGGTAGACGAAAATAAATAAATATACTGTTTAATAAATAAACGGAGCGTCTACACAAATGCGAATATCCACTAAAAATAATGTTTAAGTAATATATATATTTGTGTGTGTGTGTGTGAAAGAGATAGAGAGTGTGTTTGTGTGTGTGTGTGAGAGAGAGAGAGAGAGTGATAGAGAACCAATATACTCTTCACATTGGTTAACATTGTCTTCAATGTTGAAATAAAGTATTCAGATATAATTTGGAGATTTTAAGATTCGATAAGAATCTATCTTTCTCGTTTGTGTGCCAAAACTGTAGACAGCGTAAAATATTTTTAAAATTCTGTGTGCATTTTAAAAATAGTAAGGTTTAGAGAGCTGTCTGTCAGTAGATTGTAGAAAAACCAAAGAGTCGAAACATTATTTTAAAGTATACAACCCATGAAATTCTAGTTTGCTACCAGTTTTTCTAAATTATCAATAACAGTTTCAAGATTTAAGAGAATTTGAAATATAGTTTATTTTGGAAAAATATACTAAATGTATTTCAGATCTTCTCCTTTGTTAATTATTGTATAAATTTCACGTATTTCTTTACTGCAGTTTTTTGCAAGAAGAGTTTTGTCGTCGAACTTTTCATTCTGTTCTTCCTTTCGATGGATTTTTTAACGTTTGTTGTTTGCTTTTAATTTTCTCTAAAGTTTACACTTGGATGTTAATAACCTTTAATGTCAACGAATTATAAAAGCCAGCGCCTTGTAATGTTTATTATTCTCTTCTATTTATTGACTTATGTTGAACAAGTTATAACTGCTGAACGTAATGATTTTTCGTGTAAAGGAAACGCAATCTCTCCTAGTGTATGTATTTCCTGTTTATCACCACAAAATAAAATAGATTGGAAAGATTAAACTTTCTTCTCATGTCCTTTACTCATTGACAAATCACTAAGAGATTCATCATGAACTTTCTACCTTCCCATTTATACACACACACACACAATAGATAGATAGATAGATAGATAGATAGATAGATAGATAGATAGATAGATATTGACTCACTAACTTAGTATGACAGAGCCAAACAGGAGAATGATTTTTTACAACAATTTTCCAAGTGGAGTTGATTGTCTGTTTGCCTGCCTTGAAAATCATCATATAATATCCTGTTTAGATATAGAGAGATTCGAATCACTCTCCCCTACCGCAATAGGTAATGGTACAGTTTTTTGATTGATTGAGTGATTGATTGATTTTCTTTTTACAGCTTTTGAGGTTATTTCAGGCGAAACATATTTTTGAATTTCAAAAGTTTTTTTAGATAATAATGATTTTCTAAAGTCTGGTGTAAAAATTATCGGCCCGAAAATCAGAATCAGTGAACCGAGTTCAAATTATTGCAAGTACTCTTCTTCTTTTATGTCATGTCCCTTCAGGATATGGAATATCATACTTCTCCCTAATTTCCTATCTTTCGCAGCTCCAAGAAATTCTTTCTCCCCAACAAGCCTCTCAGTCCATGTTCTAAAATCCCTTTAAACAAGCCGGTTGGTGAGGTACTTGCTGTTTTCCTTTGAACCGCTTGCCTTCAGTAAACTGCATATTATATGCATCATTATTGTAATAAGGTCACATTTGATATATACTAAATATATACTAAATAAAATTTGTAATAGCGGTGGACATTCAAAAACGTCTCGTTAAGATGTTTTTCTTTTTACAATAATGGTCACTTTGTACGAAGCCCAGAGTAAGAGGCACAATTCATGAGGATATGTGGGGAAAGTAAATGTTAACACTAGACTTGTTAAGATTGTAGTGATCGAGAAAGCATTCTCTTGGGAGGCGATTTCACAAAGTAGCAGTTTGTGGAAAGAATCTGCTTGAGTTGAACTTGCATCTCTCTAATGGGATACGAAGGGAATGAATGTGGTTCGCTACAATGTGCGTGGCATGGTGAGCCGTGAAGGTAAGAAGTAAGGAGTATCATTCGTCTGATCACTTTCAATGGAAAGATTGTGTTACCCTAATCTCCAAATGGAGAGAGTTTATCTACCTGCCTTTAGAATCTGAATACAAAGTTCTGGCTTTAACCTATGCCCAAATCGTAACAGTTAGAAATACGCAACTATTTAAAATACCAATATCAGTAATACTAACTTACGAGATTAACAGCAAACACTGGGTGGGTATTTTAATAAGATCATTTAAAAATAACAATGTCAAAAAAAGTTTCGTAGACTACGAATCTATTTAGTCTAATGATATACTGTGTCAAAATACAGCGCAATTGCCCTGTTGGCGGGACTTAAAATTCGTCAACTACATCCAATTAAAAATGTTAAGAACAATGCAAAAGGGACTTTTAATGGCTTGCTGACTCTGATATTAGACGACAAATATTTACCTGTGGATCCAAGTATAAACACGAGCTATGTTTATCTAAAATAGAAACACGGCCTATGTATACTCAGGAATTAGTTATAAAATCAGCCTAGTTTTACCTAAGCAACTAAATATAAAAACTACTAATGTTTACTTATGGATCAAAGTATAAACACTACCAATATCTACCTACAGACTCAGGTATAAAACAACATATGTATACATTTGTGGTGACACTACGCACAATTAAAAACGGTATGATCTAAACTTAAAATGCAGAAGATGAGAGAGAGAGAAAAAAGTGAAAGATTTAAACTAAAAACGAAGGGCATTTATAAGAGAACAGATGTGCAATCAAGAAAATTTGACAAAGTAATATCACCTGCAGGTTACAAATTTAATATATATAAAAATGAACGAATATCTAATCTAGTAAGGACCTACGATTTAAATGCCCCTAAACACATACGTAGATACACACATACACAACAACATATCTATATTTACACGCACATACATACATATACGTGTGCACATATATATACATATATATATATCCATACACATACACTCATGCATACATATACACATACACACATATACACATAGACATACACATATGTGCGCACAAATATATATACATAAAACCTTACACACAGCCATACATATACATACACACACTCATCTAAATAAATATACAGGGTATCTATGTAACTATACATATATATATATATATATATACACGCATACATATGGATATATATACATACATAAACATACACACACATACAAATACATATATATATATATATAACATAAATTAAAACGTAAAGAAACACACATCCATCCATATATACATTTAATATATAAAAATAGATGGGTAGAATTAAACTAATTTGTACTTAAAAAAAACACTGAGGAAGAAAACGTTATCAGTATTAAAAACCCACAGAGTAATTAACGCGTATATATCTCTTAAGTTTACATATATACCTAGGTATATAAAAATATCCGAAAACTATCAGATTTTGTATATCAGTTATTTAGGAAAACTTTTTACCTACATACCCACATACACATATGCCAACATATGAATAAAGTCTGCTAATACAAATTAAATGATCAAAAAATATATAGAGCATCACATAAACACAAACAATGATATATATAAATAATCATAAGAGTCATTCCATTTGAATGTCATGTCAAATGTTAGTGATCCAAGATGGAACTGTTATAGGTAACAACGCGTTATAAAACCGTGTTTATGTTTTAAAATGTTTTTTATGTCTACATTTGGAAATGATCTCACTACGAAGATTCAGCAAATCATCTTGATTTTTATCTTTAATAATGAAAATTTTTTTTGCAATGCATAGATCACACTGATCGCAGAAGTTATTAGGGGTTCTCGCTCTTGATAAGAATCTCCATTCGAAATGTGGGGTTAGTCCCTTATCCACCAGATCCCAGTAATGTTTGGATAAGGAAGTCTGATTTTTAAGGTATCGATATTTAAAAGAGTGCCTATGGTTGTATAGACGCTGCTTCCAATTACCAGCGGATATACCTATGTATCTTTTTTCTGGTTGATATTTTCTCCGTGGAAGATTGTTGCTTCATATATTACATTCCCATACATACATTTTCTTCCGATTGTACAATTAGCTCTACTCCTACAATTGCAGGTGGGGCTCCTAGAACGAGTTTCAATATTATGATAGTTCTTAAGTATTTTACAATTGTGGGAAGATATAATTTTCTCCATATTACTTACACATGAATAACTAATTTTCAGTGTCTTCCTATTGAACATTTTATATAGTGGATGTTTATTATGAAAGTGATTGTCTATTAACCTTAGGAAGAAACTTCCTATATTAAAGTTGGAAAGCCTGCAATACGGTGGGTTAAACCATATCACTTTCCTCTTTCTGTTTTTAGATCTATTATTACTATGATTTTCTAGTTCTTTGTTATAGTTTAATTCCTGTCTAAACCCACTATTTTTGAGAGCCTGGTTGTATATAAATTTATTTTCATTAAAGATTTTTGGCTAGAACTTTTGTGGATGTGATCTATTACAGATTTCAGTGGTTAGAGTGGGCATTGATGTATAGGGGTGTCTGATCAACTTTATGGAAGGACTTAAAAGTCTCATTAGGGAGGTTGAGAGTGATATCTAAAAAGTTGACTATTTTAAGGTTGGAAGATATTTCAATCTTAAGGCCTAGGTATTTGAAGGCCCTCATGATCCTCTTATGTAAGCTGGATGTCAAGAGACCATTGCTATTAGGGACAATGATTAAGCCGTCATCTCTCTAAATTCCAACTTGGTTAAGGTTAACTACTCTACTCAAGGTGTCTAAAATATATATGCCCACTAAATTTTGGCAGAGTCGAATGCTCCCATAGGTATATCGAAACTTTAATTATTATTCTTCACCCAGGTAGCGTCATTGTATGTAAGTATTGATCTTCTTGACGTTAAAACAATGTCCAGATCATTTTTCCGTTGTTTCGGAATATCTTTTAGCGAAATTACGACCGTTAATTAATAGTTCCTCCGAAATAGAAGGATAAAAATCCAAGATGTCAAACTGGATGAAAGCAGCTTTCCTTTTATTGGGGATCTTTAGGGACCATTTAATCGTCTCAGTCGAGTTTTTCCAAAGGTTGACTGAATATTTATCCAGGACACATGATGTTATTTTCTTAAGAATACTCTTAGAAATTAATCCCAACTCAGATTTAGAGGGATTAATTAAACGAGACTGCAAGCTATTGTTAAAGTTCGGTTTATGATCTTTGAAGAGAATGTATGCATCTTTCATATTAAATTTGCCCATTCTGTCAGCAACTCCACATTTGTTAGCAAATTTGCAGATGTTTTTATTGATAGAGGATAAGGTGCTATTGTCTCTAAGAGCTGGTAATTTTATCAGTGATGAGTTTGTCATATTCAGAGGGTTTAATTTTATAGATATTTTTGGATTTGTCGGCTTTAATCCATAATTTACTGGAGTTTTTTATGTTTTTA